>BQNB010007659.1:21407-86878 GCA_026074375.1 Tanacetum coccineum | reverse complement strand
TGAGTTTTGAATTGAGTTAATCCCTATAGAAACGCCGGTAGCAAAGTCTCCTTATCGTTTGACACCTTCTGAATTGGAGGAGTTATGGGGACAACTTAAGGAACTCCAAGGCAAAGGCTTCATTCGACCAAGTTCATCGCCTTGTGGAGCGCCGATATTGTTCGTTAAGAAAAAGGATGGTTCTTTTAGGATGTGTATCGACTATAGAGAATTGAACAAGTTGACTATTAAGAATCGTTATTTGCTTCTTAGGATTGATGATCTATTTGATCAACTTCAAGGGTCACAGTTTTTCTCAAAGATAGATCTTAGGTCTAAATACCATCAGTTGAGAGTGCATGAGGATGACATTCCAAAGACTGTGTTTAGAACTCGTTATGGACATTTCGAGTTCACAGTAACGCCCTTTGGTCTGACTAACGCACCAGCGGTATTCATGGATTTGATGAATAGGGTTTGTAGGCCTTATCTTGATAAGTTTGTAATAGTGTTTATAGACGATATCTTAATCTACTCTAAGACTCAAGAGGAGCATGTAGAAGCATGTAGAACACTTAAGGTTAGTCTTGGAACTGCTCAGGAAGGAGAAACTATATGCTAAGTTTTCTAAGTGTGAATTATGGCTAATGTAAGTGCAGTTTCTTAGGCATGTGATAAATGGTAATGGGATTTATGTAGACCCTAGTAAGATTGAAGCTGTTAAGAATTGGAAAGCCCCTAGAACTCCGTCTGAGGTTCGTTTGTTCTTAGGATTGGCTGGATATTATCATAGGTTCATTGAGAACTTTTCTAAGATAGCTAAGTGTCTTACTATCTTGACTTAGAAGTGTAAGACTTTCGATTGGGATAAGGAACAGGAATTAGCATTTCAAACCTTGAAGGATAAGTTGTGTAATGCACATGTTTTAGCTCTCCCCGATGGACCAGAAGACTTTGTGGTATATTGTGATGTGTTCGGGATAGGACTAGGTTGTGTATTGATGAAAAGAGGTAAGGTGATAGGCTACGCATCTAGGCAGTTAAAATTCATGAAAAGAATTATACGACCCATGATTTGGAGTTGGGTGTAGTCGTGTTTGCACTTAAGATTTGGAGACATTATTTGTATAGGACATAGAGTGTCATATATAAGGATCATAAGAGTCTCCAACATATTTTTAGTCAAAAAGAGTTAAATATGCGATAGCGTCGATGGATAGAGTTGTTTAGTGATTATGACTATGAAATTTGCTACCATCCTGGTAAGGCGAATGTGGTGGTTGATGCCCTAAGTAGGAAGGAAAGAGTAAAGCCTAAGAGAGTTAGAGCTATGAATATGACCCTTCAGTCGAGTATTAAGGATAGGATACTAGCGGCTTAGAAGGAGGTTGTGGATGAGTCTGCGGGGTTATAAAAAGGTTTGGACGAGATGATAGAACATAGAAGTGATGGGACTTTGTACTACCTGGATCAAATATGGGTACCTTTGAAGGGCGATGTAAGAACCCTGATGATGGATGAAGCCCATAAGTTGAAGTACTATGTACACCCAGGAGCTGATAAGATGTATTACGATTTGAGAGATATGTATTGGTGGCCTGGAATGAAAAAGGACATAACTAAGTATTTAGTAAGTGTTTAACTTGTTTAAAGGTTAACGTTGAGCATCAAAGGCCATCTGGCTTGCTCCAGCAACCTGAGATCCCCGTATGGAAATGGGAAGGAATAGCTATGGATTTTGTGACTAAGTTGCCTAGGACTAG
This sequence comes from Tanacetum coccineum, assembly GCA_026074375.1. Lineage (NCBI taxonomy): Eukaryota > Viridiplantae > Streptophyta > Magnoliopsida > Asterales > Asteraceae > Tanacetum > Tanacetum coccineum. The sequence continues at coordinate 85,136 of BQNB010007659.1, read as the reverse complement.
TAGTAGGCATGACACAATCTGAGTCATTGTGGATCGGTTTACCAAGTCTACTCATTTTCTACCTATGCATGAGGATTATAAGATGGATAGATTGGCTAGATTATATTTTAATGAGATAGTTGCAAGACATGGTGTGCCGATCTCGATCATATCGGATCATGATAGTCGTTTCACATCAAGGTTTTAACAGTCAATGCAAGAGGCATTAAGAACTCGTTTAGACATGAGTACGGCTTACCACCCTCAGACCGATGGTCAGAGTGAGAGTACTATTTAGAATTTAGAAGACATGCTTAGAGCATGCGTCCTAGACTTCAGAGGAAGTTGGGATGCTCATCTTCTGTTGGTTGAGTTTTCGTATAACAATAGTTATCACTCTAGTATAAGATGTGCTCCGTTTGAGGCATTGTATGGTAGAAAGTGTCGTTCGCCAATTATGTGGGCTGAGGTTGGATAAGGTCATGTGATAGGACATGAGTTAGTACAAGAGACTACTGAGAAGATCTCGCAGATTAAGGATAGACTTAAGGCTATGCGTGATCGTCAGAAAAGTTATGCTGATAAGAGGAGGAAGCCTCTAGAGTTTAGTGTAGGCGAACATGTCTTGCTCAAAGTGTCACCTTGGAAAGGTCTGGTACGCTTTGGGAAGAAAGGGAAATTAGCTCTAAGATTTGTTAGACCTTTTGAGATTGTTGAGAAAGTAGGCCCCGTAGCCTATCAGTTAGATTTGCCTGAAGAGTTAGATGGTGTTCATGACACGTTCCACGTGTCAAACCTTAAGAAGTGCTTGGCTGATCCAACACTACAAGTACCTTTGGATGAGATTCGAGTTGATGCTAAGTTGAATTTTGTGGAAGAACCTGTGAAAATTTTGGAAAGAGAATTTAAGAAGCTGAAGCGTAGTAGGATTTCCATCGTCAAGGTTTGGTAGAATTCGTAACGTAGCCCTGAATTCACGTAGGAACGTGAAGATCAGATGAAATTGAAGTACCCGCATTTGTTTAGTGATGTTAGTGCCTGAATTTCAGGGACGAAATTATTTTAAAGGAGTAGAATATAACCTTTTCCCTTTTTGTGTTCTGAATATTTCATTTATAGTCCTTTGACTATTTAACTTTTGTCAGTTTATTCAGATAATGTACCGTGTTGACGATGGTGATTTTATGAAATTGTGGTAAAGTATGGTTATTTGTGAATAATATTCCTTTTTTGGAGGTCATTATTATGTGATTGTATTAGATGAGTTTTTGGGAAGTATAAGGTGTAATTATATCGTGTAAATACTCTAGGTTATTGGAAAAGTATTTTTAAAGTGAATAAAAATACTAATTAACTTTGGAAAATATATTACGATCAAGTTTTACGAGTTGTAAATGAACCCGACACAAAAAGGAAGGAGATGAACCCCTAGGATTCCTAGGCGTGGGTTCAAGTCTCATAGGAGACAAGTATGCCATTTTTTTTCTAAGATGCTCCCCACTTGTACAAATATATTCCCACTACCAACATTCTTCTCATTATCCATTTCATTTCAAAAAAATAAACACACTAGTGTCTGTGTGTGTTGTTCGTCCGCCATCAAGCTACAACCAAACTCCATAAATTTTCCAACTTTGATCAAGAACGTGATATTCTGGGTTGATACGAGTATTTGTGTATTCATTTAAACAACGTTTGGGTTGTCCGGTTCATGACAAAATCTATATTTTTGAAGATTTTCTTATAAGTTCATAAATTTATATTTCGTTTGTCCTTTTGGATTGTTTATGATGCATAGATGTTAGTTATACAAGTTGATCGTCGTAAAAGTGAGTATTGAAAAAAAAATGGTAAAAAAAGGGTACGTTTGAGGTTCGAACCTAAGGAAAGAAATATGAGGTTTTGTTAGTTTTGATATTGTGGTCGTGATGGTTGAAAAACATATATTGCTAAATAGCTTATTTTGTATTATAGATTGTATAGCTTATTTTTGGGCTTTTCGAGCTTATTTTGGGCTTATATAGTTTCGGCTTATTTGGGAAACACAAGGGAGACGATTTTTGATTATTTATTTTATATGTCGTATGTTTGAGGACTATTATTTTAGCTTATGGTGTTAACCAAATGTGATACGTAGTTTATTAGCTTATTAAAGCTTAATATATATGTATTTTAGAGCTTATGGGCTCACGGCCCAATAAGCCACCTATAAGCCGCAACTTATTTGATGGCTTATTGTGGTTCGGGTTGCTTATGTACTTACCAAATTATGTTACGTATAATAATGGGCCTTGATTTTGGGCTCGAAACGTATTTTGGACGTATAAATTCCTTAATAGACCCTTATTGGGCCTTAAAGCCCAATAAGGTTTGTCTAGTCGTTTTATGGGTTTTGTCACACTTTTGAAAGGTGAAATGAGTTTATGGAATATTATTGAACATCGTTTTAGAGGAAAAACTTTGTTAGGCGTTGCAGATAGTGATGTTGGAAGTTTGTCGGAAAAGTGTCGAAATGGTGAAAAGTGGTCGAAAAGAAGGTTTAGAAACCTTGGAAACATCTTATAAACGTACGGATCATGCCGAAATTTTGTTAAAAGTCTATACTTAGAAATTTTTACTCGAAACAAGATTTTTAATTTAATAATAAAATTTTATTATTTTAATAAATCGACTAAAGGACGAAAAATATGATTTCTCTCGAAACTTCTCTGAGATGTTTAATATTAATAAACGTTTCATGTCCTATAAATATATGGTTAGTTGATGGGGACTAAGAGTACCGAATGGGATTATCAAGTGATATTTATAATAGTTTATTATAAATATTTATGTTACTTGTCTATTTTCTTTAAAATAGTATAAGTATACAATGATGAGTTATGGGTCGATATGATATGTTATGGGTAATTGTACAACGCATCTAGCCTCTATGCATCAAACGTGAAGACTGTTTTGGAAATGAATGATTAAAATGTGACATTAATTGGACTAGGTCGTGTGCGAACGTCATTGAATTTGCTTGTGTGATTGAGATTTGGTTGCTAAAGACTTGCTTGAGGTGAGTTCTCGTAGCTGAATTTTTACTGTTTTTCCGTTGGTGGAAAATGATTCTCAAATGTGTTTTGAAATGTTTTGAATTGAACTGTACGAAATGTGGTTTTGTTTTTGAGACAAGATATGTGCTTATCACTGCTATGTGAATATTGTGTGTTACATGATTATTTGGATCGGAGGGGTACGCCTATCCCAGTATTTGTATGATTGTTTGGATAGGATGGGTACACCTACCCAGTATTTGTATGGTTATTAGATTGGCCGGGTATGCCTACCCTAGTTTTGTGTGAGGTCCTGCCCTAATCTAGTGCTCTAGGTGGTAGGCCCTTTAGGTGCATAAGTGACATATGGTTATTGACTAGCGGGATTGCTAGGTAGTGTTACATGATTAGCGAGGATGCTAAGTCATGGGTTGTTTGCATATGTTCACTGTCATATTGCACTATTGCCCACTGTCTTGAAATATTTCCACAACTTTTGGGTTTAAGGTCAAACCTACGAGCTCACCAACATTATTGTTGACGTATTCAAGTATAATGATTAGGTGAAGTGAAAGAGGAATAACTTGGTGATATGTGATAGCAGACTTAGACGTATCCTATGTGGATTTTTTTCATGTGAAGTCTTGCTTGTTTATTTTGTTTGGTTTTAATATTTAGAAGATTTTGGTTTAAGTTTGGAATTTGACCTTTGTGTGGGCTATTGAAGTTATAAGAGATTATGAATTTGATTGTGATTTGGGACATCACTCGAGGTTGTTCGAGGTGAATGGTCTTCGTAACACTTGAAGGCACTTGAAGTTATGCATTGTAGTTTTCTCTATATTGTATCTTGTGTTATGATTGATCATTATGTTGCATTCCTGAGTTTCCGCCATTGTCGGGGTGTGACATCATTCTTGACGGCATTATCTACACGAGGGAGAACGTGGGTAACGTTAGGTAGGAGGGAAAAGACTAACTCATATAAGCTATATATATATATATATATATATAAATTTGACATTATATATATATATATATATATATATATATATATCCATATACAAATCCCTCTATAACACATATGACATATTCAATAGAAAAATACGGCCCAAAAGGTGTCAACATCGAGTTTGTTGAGTAGAGACAAATAACCAAACACGCAATGGGTCATGATTCGTGCTGTAACATACCATAACACATTGGCCAACGCGAACGTTATATCTATCTATATCGTGCATCCTTTTTCCTAATTATGTTCAACATTTGTCTCACACATCTCAATGTCTGACTTAACTATTACCATATATTATATAAATATACCACCCATAAAGTACTTATAATAGAAAACAGAATAAGATATATCATATAAATATTCAAGAAAACAAAAACAAGAAATATAACCATATATCAATATAAGCAATGTAAAAAGAGGAACAACCGTACCACATAGATCCTTATACCTAACCGCAGAGGAAATAACAAAAAACGACTGACCTTAACTACGCCATCAGAAAAACACTAGAACCGGGAAAAACGCGGCACGTAACTAAATAACGTTACTTAGGTAAATAAGTCCTAGTCTAATTCTTAGCCAATCCACCCTAATTCTTAATGAATATAACCTTAGCTCTGATAACCCAATCTAGTCACACCGCCCAACAATCCGGCGTAAAACTACGGGATCGACTGAGAATGAACATTCAAGACAAGCACAAGAATTACAGCTATGAGAAAAACTAAAATGCATTAAATATAAAATTGATCAAATACGACCATCAGCCTCACATTACATATCTCAATGTCTGACTTAACTATTACCATATATATAAGATATACCATAGATACTTATAGAAACAAATAAGATATATCATATATATTCATATAAGCAAACAAGATATACCATATATCCATATAAGCAAGTAAAAAGTGGAACACCGTGCAAATAGATCCTAACACGCAACTATATGACGGTTCTTAGGTTATAGTCTAGGCCAATCCACCTAATTCTCAATAACCTTGGCTCTGAATACCAATCTGTCACACTCCGACAACGGCTAAAACACAGGATGTGACGGAGAATGATCATTCATATCACAAGATACAAGCTAGAGAAAAACTAAAATGCATTAAAATAAAAGTGTCATGACGACCATCATCCTCACATACATACCTGAGTTAGGTCCCATCATAAAACACATCAAATAGTCACTTACAATCCAAATGCCCACACAGGGGTCCATACAAATCTTAGAACAACAATCCTCAAATACTAAGTCTAAAACAAACACCAGATGCATGACTACTCAAACAAGATCCATATAGAATATTCTTAAAGTCTGCTATCTCACAATCCATCTTACTGCTCACTAACTTCACCTGAAAATGATACTCGAAAATGTCAACAATAATGTTGGTAAGCTGACAGGTTTGATTACAACCCAAAAGTTATGCCAATAGATTTTAAAGGGTGGACAAGCATGCAATATGACAGTGAATTTATACAATAGTTAGATAGAATCACACAAACGCCAAATCAAGTTCTACATTTGTTCGTACCTAAGCCTACCAGCTGGAGCTATAAAGCAGGGAGGTAGTTCCACAGGCTCACTAGTTCTCTCCTAACAATTCAATCCTCAAACAATTCATCATAGTTCAAGCAATTTAAATAACAGTCATAGGCGCATAACATTGTCCAAAAAGATAAAAGATTTCGTACAGTTGAAAAACAAGTTCAAAAGATAACATTGAGTATCATTTTCCCCCAACAAAAAAGATTTAAAAAGTAGGGCTACAAGAACTCACCTCAAGCAATAGTCCCAAACAGTCAATTCAATATCACACAAGCAAGTGCAACGATGCCCGTACACGACCTAGTCCAATTAATGTTCAATTTAGATTTATGTTTCAAAAGACGTTCTTAGGTTTGATGCATAGGGGTCAAAGTACGTTATACGGTAACTTTTAAACGTTATCAGTGGTGTGATGGTTGGCGACTTAGCTTCAAAGATTACATATACTAGTCCGTACTTCATTATGTTATACTTATACTATTTAAGTAAAATAGGTAAGTATTATAAGAGAACTCTCATAATAAATACTCATAAGTATACTTTGGTAAGTCCATTCGGTACCCTTAGATATTATAGATTTATCGTATAGATTATAGAAAATGAAACATTTATTTATACTATACATCTCGGAGAAGTTTTAAAAAAAAATATTTTTTGTCTTTTAGTCGACTTATTAAAATAATAAAATAATAATATATTTTTATTACATTGAAAAATCATACTTTGAGTAAAATTTCTCAGTATAAACTTTTTACGAAATTTAGACATGGCCCGTACGTTTATAAAACATTTTCTAAGGTTCTTAAACCTTAATTTCAACACCTTTCTACAAATTTCACCATTTTCAAACATAATTCCAAAAACTAACTTTTGACACGATTATTAAAACAAGTTTTCTCAAACGACCTTAAATATCATTTCCCAAATACATTTCACTTTCCAAAGTTCATCAAAATACGTAAAACGACTAGTTAACGCTTATTGGGCTTTAAGGCCCAATAAGGGTCCATTAAGGTATTTATGTATATAAAATACTATTTAAGCCCAAAACTAAAGTCCATTAACAAAAATAAGCCCAAAAAATAGCTAACAAAATAACCCGGACCACAATAAGCTACAATAAGCCATGGCTCAAAGGGGCTTATCGGGCCGTGAGCTTCTAAGCTCTAAAACCCATTCCATAAGCTTTAAATTAAGCTAATAAGCTACGTAATGCATTCGGTTATCACCATAAGCTATAAAATAGTCCACGAATATACGACATACTTGGTAAATAATCAAAAATACTTTTCTTGTATTTCTTTTTGATGTCGAGAGCCAATAAACTCAAAATAAGCTATAAAGTGCTTAAAAATAAGCCAAAATAAGCTACTAACCAAAATAAGCTAACTAGAAAATAATGTTTTTCAACCATCACGACCACGATATCAAAATTAACAAAACTTCATCCCTCTTTTATTTGGTTCAAACCAAAAACGCACCCTTTATTTGTTTCTATAAAATTTTGTTTAACATTTTTAGAAAACGCACCATAAAATATCCATCTATGCATCATAACATACTCAAAAGTACAAATAAAATTTAGATTGAAAGACTTACGAGAAAGGGTTTCAAAAGGCGAGAAAGGATGTGAACCGACTATGCAAACGTAGTTTAAACAATAACCCATACACTAGTATCAACCCCAAACTTCTAAGTCTTCATGTTCTTGATCAAATGGAAAAAAAATTAAGTGTTTGTGTGTGTTGTGAGGTTCGGCCGAGAGCAAGCAAAAGGAAGAGAGAAAAAGTGTGTGTGTTTTAATTTTGAAAACAAGTGAGAATGCATGTTGTGGTATCAAACAAGATATATGGTACTAGGTGTGGACACTCTTCCTAAAAAGTAGCCGTTTTCTCTTCCTTTGGTCTAGAACTCACGGCAAGGGAATCCAAAGGCTTAGGTTTCCTTCTTTTTGTGTTGGGTTTACTTAAAACTCAAAAACCATGATCGTAAAATATTTCCCGAAGTTACTTCGTCTTTTTATTTAGTTTAAAAATACTTTTCCCATAACCTAGAGTATTTACATGACATACTTTCAACTTAAGCTTCCTGAAACTCGTTTAAACATTAACGGACATGTCGGGATTCATTTTTGGCATTTTACGTATATTTACGGGACAACCTTCCCAGAACATAATTAACAAGATAATACCCTCTAAAAGGATTAATATGCACAATATAAACATAAAACCTCTTAATATCATTAATTCAACATCGCCAACACGGTACTTGTTCTAATCAAAACGACAAAGGTCAAATAGTCGAAGGACTAAATTAGAACATTTAAATCTCACAAAGGGGCAAGGGTTACACTTGTCCATCGGTTTACGATAGAACACATTTATCCCCAACCCTAACCCATGTGTGCGGGTTAGTACTTTTTGAGAAATCGTTGCCCCTAGTTTTATATATCTAAAATAAAATCTTAAGAGAGATGTGTTGGGTTACTATAACTTGAGGATGGTGAGGTTGCTACTGGAGATGGATAGTAGCCTTTTGGAATAATAAGGCAGTGCTCGCAAACATAACAAGAAAAATTATTTCGTAAAAGTAAATTTTTTTAATGATGAACACAATTTCTTTATATCCCATTGCGATAAGAGAGCCTGTTATCACTTGCGACATTGTTCAATATGTTGCGAGTTACTTGTTTGACTTTTAAAATGATAGCGATAACGTTAGCTATTAAATAACATGTTCTTTAAATTACGAATAAGTTCAATTAAGCAATCCTGAAGTAAGAGTAAATTACAAATTCTGTAATTGTGGTTTACACACAATCGCTATTTTCATCATTTTTTAAAAATAATTATACTAGCCGTCCTTGAACTTATGAAATCTGGCAAGTTTTGTAGTTTTTGTAATTGTCTATTTTGGTAATCAACCATCTTTTTAGTTTACTTTAGTTATTACTAGCAGGGAACCTGCGCTTCATGGCGAGATGTTATATTGCCACATTTTATATCGATTTCATACTTTAAAGTATCAAATTTTGTTATATATTTATTAGTACTTCCATATACGAATTTAAATTACGTAATAGCATTATATATATATATATATATATATATATATTATATATTTCTATATATATATATATATATAATTAAATATATATAATATATATATATATACATGTATATACATAGTATACATATACATAGAATAAAATATAATATGATAAAAAAAAAAATTTAATATATAATATAATATAAATAAAAATATATCTATATAAAATATATATATATAATTTTGTACCGATGTAAATATGTATATTTTTGTACTGGAACATTTGCATATAAATTATCATACAAACTTAGAGGTTGTTGAATAGATTAGTTATGACAATGCTCATGCATAAAAGTATGTCCATATCTTGCTAGTGCTGATGATTTACATTTTGAAGTAATTGTTAATAACGGAAGTTAAAGGTTTATGGTTCATGCTTAAAGTTTGATGATGCTGTTGACGTAGGCTTCCAATATAAATGATAAGGGTCCGTTTGGTTTGTTAAGAGATTTAGATATAGATTTGGATTTGGATTAGGATTTCAATTTGGATTTGGATTTAGATTTGCAGTAGTTATTAAAAAAAAGTAACAAATATAAAATGTATGATTGTCAGTCCAATCCTTTGGGCCTACATACACTTACCAAACATCATATTTGAGTGTGAAAGTCAGAAAGCCATACCAAGACACCCTAATTTTGACACTCCATTATACATAAATAGGAAATATATTTTTCTGATGTAAATATGTATATTTTTGTTTATGAAACAATCATTTTGAATCTTATTCAGATTATGATGTTTTACTTGCTGATGGAATGTCGACCTAACCAGAAATAATGGGTTGAAATGTCAGCCGATTTCATTATAATTTATTAAAATGGCCCATTTCAATAACCCTAATAGTTTCTATATAATACACTAATAACATATCATAATCTTTATTTTTTTCATATCTAATAAGAACACACAAGAACTCTTTACAAATACAATCAAATGGCAGATAACATTCATTTCAAACTCAAGATGATCGATCAAGTAAAGCATGAAGCCAATAGGGAAGGGGAAATACAAACATCTCTGGCCAACATCATCGAAGAAATCTTTAAGAATTCAAACGGAAGACAAACAATCATCGAGACTCTTGAGAAAGTAGAAGACTCAGATCTGAGTATCAAACATTAATGTCCGTCAAGAAGAAATAAAAACCCTTGAACTTACGATGGAGATCATGAAAGACATATCAGAACATTTGAATCTGAAACATATTTTCTGTGAACATATGAAGAATATGTGATATATGGAATGCATCTAATAATTATTGAGTTTGATTGATATAATTATTAGTCGTTATGTCTTATGTTTATTCAATACGTTACTTTTAATCTTCATCAATTATGTATTCTTTTTTAAGTATGGAATGAGTATAATTTGAATATGTTATTTTAACTAATTATGTTAATTATTACCCTTTGAAGTATGGAATGAGTACAAAATAATAAAAATTTATATAAAAACTTGTTAATAACATTTAGAAAATGCAAAATATATAACTTATATAATATATAAATTGATGACTACATGTCACCCGGATATATCCATTTTTCTTTATATACGAAAAGTAAGTCTTTTAGAATTTTGATTTAAAATTTTATTTTTATTGGTTTACTTTTGTTGGTCCATTAGTTAGTTTCCAAGTGGATAGCATTAACTTTTCTTTTATGTTTATAAATACGGGTCATGGCATGGTTTTGTTTCACATAACTTTTTCAGTTAACCTAATTTCTCGCTTGCTTTTTTTATGTTCAATATTGATAATGATATAATGCCCCCTCTAAGTTTTTATAAGTCAAATCTTTGTTTTTTAAGTGTTATATTCAAGATTGAGTATGATTTGTTTCACATTGAAAAGAATCATAAATATCAGATTTAATATTCAGAAGTATTTTGTCTGATGATTTATTTTCTATGTGGGTTAGATTATCTTCATAAAATTAGCCAAATGTTCTTTTATTGTTGGTAGATATCGCATATTCAATTTACCAACATTAGGTTTACCACCATTATCATTGGTTTAGGTTATCTTCATATAAGTTGATCACATATGAAGATGTTTCTAAATTGACGATATCAAAGATGGATGAACAGAGACCAGAGCAAGTTAATGTTCATAATCAAAAGTGGTATATGATAGCAATTCTACAATTATCAATTAAACCATGCTGAAGTGGTGGAGGATTCAAAAGTATCCCTCCTTTTACATATAACATTGGAAAGTTAGATAAAATTAGTTTTGGAGCATAAGAACCAACCTATGTTTTTTGTGTTTTTTTTTTGTTTTTGAAATGTATTTAGGTAGCTTAAGTTTAATAATATATGACGATTATTATAATTTATGTACAATTAATATATGAACTCTTGCAATTAATATTTGTTTTTGAAATGAATTTTCTATCTTTTGAAATAGATAATTTTTGTAGTTCGAATTGACATAACTATGCCTTTCCCAATGAATACAGGCTTAGCAGTTTTTCAATCTTCTATATTACACATTTTGAAATGTGTAATAGTAATTTGCATTATTAAGTCTAACTATGCATTTCTTAATGAATATAGGCTTATGGTGTTTTTCAATCTTCTATATTACACATTTCAAAATGTGTAATAGTAATTTGCATTATTAAGTCTAAGTCTATTATATTGACAATTTGTTAGAATTTTAGATTTGATAAGACAAAATAAATAAAAGAATGAAACAAAAGGATCAAAATCGTCATTAAAGAATTCTACAAAGATGGAGAATTCTAGAAGATGTGCTTAAAAGATATGAAGATTTGGTCAAAGATGTCAAAGATAAAGATTAGGAAAGTTTTAATTAGATTTAATTAGTTTCCTAATACATTAATGATTCCTATGTAAGTCTTGATCTCTCCCTATATAAAGAGATCATAGGCACATAGTTTTGTGTATCCCTGTGTGTGAAAAACATGTGTGTATAGAAAGTGTAGAGATGTAGACGTCTAGTAGAGTTGGTGTACACCAAGGTGTCAAGGTTTCCTTGAACCCTGTTTGATTTTAACCGTTCTAGAATTGATCATTTGGAATTGGGGCTTGTAGTGAACGTTTGGCAATAAAACCTTGTTTAACAATAACGATGTTCTTTATTTAATTCCGTTGTGCATATTGTTTTCATTGTTATTGTCAATCCTAGATATAAGGTCTAAACAACCTGAGCTTACAACGATCTAAGGAGTTAAAAGATCTCTACAATTGGTATCAGAGCCTCGTGGCTTGTGATATCTAGGATCTTACAAGGTGTTTTAATGTCGAATTTTGGAAGAAAAGATGGAAGATCGTGTTGTGTTTAGGGTAGACAACATCAAGATGTTATGATGATTGCAGCAAGGAGATACAAGAAGAAGCAGAAAGAAAACCCTAATTCAAGCAATCATGTAGTTTTGTGACAGTTTAGTGACAGAAAATTGTCGCTAAAAGAGGCGTCGTCTAGATACTTAAAAAAAAAGACGACTATGATTATTTGTGGATACTTTATATGTATCAAGTCTGATGATGTTTGAGTTGTAACAGCAGGTTGTGTTTTGATGCGATTGGATGCTGTTTTGATGCAGTTTATTATTATGTATTACTACTGTCACGATTAAAGCAAGTAGTTGATTATTGAAGCTTGGAGATTAGTATTTGGCTTGTTACTACTGCTATTGGTGTGGGACTATCATGTTTACGTAATGTTCTAACAATATTAGGGTTTGAATGGATGTTAGTACTGCCAAATATGTGTTGTTAGTGCTGCCAAGCATTAATGTTAATACTGCTATGGGTTCAAACACAAGTAAGTACTGTCCATTTATCTACTACTGGTGATCATGTGTATTAGTACTTCTAGGGATTTAAAACCATTAATACTGCCAAGGTGTTTGATCTGGTTTTGTCTTTTGCTGCTGCTCATGAGGTTTAATGATCGACTGGTGATTTTTGTAATTATAATTACACGGATCATGATATTTTAGGGTTTTGTCTACAGGAGTGGAAGATGGATTTGATGTGGAGGAGACATTATAGTCGACTAAGGATACTGGTGGTTTGAATACATCTACTGTTGACGATTTTCCTTCATTGAATGAGGTTACATGTTGAAGAAGGGTTTAGAACTGTTGTTACTGAACTTTATGCTGCTAATGCTTGTTCAAGATAAGAGTAACTTCATTGAATCAGGCTATGATTGATGAGCTTAAATGGTTTACTACTACTTGTGTGCTTGGGATTAAATAGTTTATATTGATAGTGTTGTCCAAGATAAGGAAGTTTCAACTGTTAGTTTCGTTCGAGAAAGTTTTAACACTGCTAGTGGCGTTCGAGAAAATGTTTCTACTGCTTGTTTTATTCGATATCGAATAATACATACTTTTGGTTCTCGGTTATTCTGAAGATCTCGGACAGAAAAGAAAACATACAGTTTTGGATCTCGGATTGAACAAGATGCTTCGTTTAAGGGGAAGTTAACGAATTGATTTTGGTTTAAAGGTTTAAAAGGCTTGTTTTGGATTTATTGAATTAATTGGTTACGGAGATGATTGTTTATGACTTATTTGAAGATGAAGTGGAATTACTTGGATACGTGTTCTTATCATATCTCAAAATCTTGCTTCTTTTGAAGATAACTTGTTCGTTTTGTATGGTGTTGACGAAGACTTGCAAAATCTAGCAATGTGTGATTTTTCTTATGATGCTCTATGCGTACATTGACTATCACTTAAAGGAGTTACGTTGTAGTGCTCAATGTCTCATTAATAAGGATAAATGAGGATTTTGTCAAGAGATTGCAATTTACTTATATTTTCTGGTTTTGGTATAAGTTCGACGTCACATGGATAAACAAGACATAAGACATAAGTTTGGGTTCTTCTACTTCTACATCAAGTTTGTTATACTTAGTTTTCTTCATCAGTGATCATTACAAAAAGCCTACATAGTTCGAGATTCAAGAGATGGTTAACATACTTTTTAGGGGAAGATTATTGTTAACATGTTTAACTATCTACATGCACCACTTGAGAGATGTTATGATATAAGTTGCATATCTTTCGAAGACCCCTATTGGATAATGATAAAAAGGGGAAGGAGAAGGTATAAAGTTATATGATTTTCAACTTATTATGTGTGGTGACATGACATGAAGAGTATAACTTAAGGGGAAGATCTTAAGTTAAGGGGATGCAATTTACAAAGGAAGTTTGTTTCATTCAAGGAGATCCATGATCTCAACTTTAGGGGAAGCTTTGACTTTATGATGAAGTTCGTACACGACTTTGTTCATTTTTTCATCATCAAATAGGGGAAGATTGTTGGGATTTTAGATTTGATAAGGCAAAATAAATTAAAGAATGAAACAAAAAGATCAAAATCGTCATTAAGGAATTCTACAAAAGAGGGAGAATTACCTAAGAGAAAGAGATTGCTTAGCCAAGGCTATGAAGATTTGGTCAAAGATCGTCAAAGATAAAAGATATATGAAAGTTAATATAATATTAATTTAATTAGTTTCCTAATACATTAATGATTCCTTTGTAAGTCTTGATCTCTCCCTATATAAAGAGATCATAGATACATAGTTTTGTGTATCCCTGTGTGTGAAAAACGTATGTGTATACAAAGTGTAGAGATGTAGCCATCTACTAGAGTTGGTGTAGCCCCAAGGTGTCAAGGTTTCCTTGAACCCTATTAGATTTTAACCATTCTAGAATTGATCATCTAGAATTAGGGCTTGTAGTGAATGTTGAGCAATAAAACCTTGTTTAACAATAACGATGTTCTTTATTTAATTCCGATGTGCATATTGTTTTCATTGTTATTCTCAATCCTAGATATAAGGTCTAAACAACCTGAGCTTACAATGATCTAATGAGTTATTTAGACTCCACACAATTTTTTTTAAATAATTCATTAATCACAAATCACATTTTATTTTCTTAATAAGAATCATCTGTCTTAATTAATAATAGCAGGGATGTTGGGAATTAAAAGTCTTCATACTTAGTACTGCCAAGCCAAAAGTTAGTACTGCTCAAGTTACAACTGCTAGTACTAACCAGTTAGTACTGCTAGAGTAAGTTAGCACTACCAGTACTAACTTAAGACTGTTGAAGGACTTAAGACTGCTGGATGAAGATTAAAACTGCTAAAGTGATAAAGACGTGTCAAGTGATTTGTATTGACTTATTTAGTGTATATCCTATATAGGTTGAAAGATACGTATAAGATTAAAATTATAGAAGATTTGTAGTTATCTTGTAAAGGACTCCTTAGTGTACAAAAGGAGATCCTAGGTTATTGTGTTAGATAGACGTTTTGATATATAACTTCAAGGTTGTAAACCCTAGTACTACATAGAGTACTCGTATTATTGATAATAATAATATTGGAGCTTTTCAGTAATTATCATTTGTTCAACAGTGTTACTGGAGGGGGGGGGAGGGGGTTTATTAGTATTTCTTCTTAAGTATTTAAAGGAGTAGATTCCCACATACTTTTTAGTATTCACAAAGTTTCTACCATAATTGTTTTGGATTTATCCAAAGTAACTTAACATTTAAAAGCTAAGGAATCGATCTTAAGTTGGGATCAACAAGTGGTATTAGAGCTTGTTGAGGAACTTTGAATAAGAAGAACCCTATTACTTTACACCAGAGATTTGTTAGTGATAAGATGGAGTCAGTAAATGCTCAAATGGTTGCTGCTGCAAAACTTCTAGTGCTCAATCCAAATGAATTTGACCTATGGAAGATGAGAATAGAACAGTACTTCTTAATGACTGATTATACTCTTTGGGAAGTAATCTTAAATGGTGACTCACCTCCACCAACAAGAACTGTTGAAGGTGTTGAACAGGTAATAGCTCCTACTACTGCAGAACAAAGGTTAGCAAGGAAGAATGAGTTGAAGGCAAGAGGTACTCTGTTGATGGCTCTCCTCGATAAACATCAACTGAAGTTTAACATCCACAAAGATGCCAAGTCTTTGATGGAAGTAATAGAAAAGAGATTTGGAGGCAATAAGGAGACAAAGAAAGTTCAGAAGACACTTCTTAAACAGCAGTATGAGAATTTCAATGCAGCAAGCTCAGAAGAACTTGATCAAATTTATGATAGGCTTCAAAAGCTTACTAGTCAGCTAGAGATTCATGGTGAATCTATCTCTCAAGAAGATATAAATCTGAGTTATTTAAGAAAGCCGTCGCCATCAGAGTGGAAGAACTCATACCTTGATTTGACGGAACAAGACTAATTGGAGAACTAAGCTTGTGAAGATCTGTTTAATAATCTACAATTCGAAGCTAAAAGTTCAAAAAGGTTTACAGAAAGAAGAACCTTGAATCAAGAAAGTTCTAAGAGGTATAAGACTGGTGAAAGCTAAGAAACAGTGAAGAACCAGGGAGGGGGATAAAGAAGCTGAAGAACAAGTACAAAAAGAGTTACAACAAAATGATGATAATAGTTTTCCAAAAGCAAAGGAATGAAATGTTGAAGCCGTTACAAACTAGTAATCCATTTAATTGACTTGAATTTACACTGGAAGGCACTAGGAAGTACAAAGATCAATTAGAGTTGAAATCATACTTAATACCTCACTTCTTTGATGATATTCTAAAAGCCTTTGATAGGGATGAACTCTTAAGCGTGATGTTGACTACGTGAGACTGGTTAAAGCAAGTATCAATTTAACAAACCAACAGATAACAAAGAAAGAGAGATATGGGTTGAGTTGAAGAGATTATTTGAACTAGGTACAGATGATGAGTTATGGAAGCTTTAAAAGCATATTAATGATTTAACTTGGAAGCTATATGATTCATATAAAGTGCATCATGTGTCTACAGAGAAAGGAATAGACATCTACATGCTGGTAGAGAAGGAGTATCCATTGTCAAGGGGAACTCTTACATTGATGCTGGTCGCAAAGCTCTTGGTGGAACAAGATAATGAGATGTCCAAAGAACTCTTAGGAAGAAAATTCAGCAGGCTAAAAGACCAAGAAGATGAAGTGTTTGGAAGAATCCTCTTAGAGAACAAGGTTTAATTCAAAAAACTTGATGATTTAGAGGTAAATCACAAGTTTAGGGGAGGATTGTTGGGAATTAAAAGTCTTTATACTTAGTACTACCAAGCCAAAAGTTAGTACTGCTTAAATTACAACTGCCAATACTAACCAGTTAGTACTGCTAGAGTAAGTTAGAACAGCCAGTCAAACTATGACTGTATTGAAAGGACTAAGACTAGACTGGATGAAGATATAAAGACTGCGCTAAGGTGATAAAGACGTGTCAAGTGATTTGTTAATTGACTTAATTCAGTGTAAGTATCCTATAAGTGTTAGAAAGATACTATAAGATTACAATTAAGAAGATTAGTAGCGATATCTTGAAAAGGACTCCTAGTGTATAAAAGAGAGATCCTAGGTTATGTGTTAATAGACGTTTTATATAAGCCTTCAAGGTTGTCAAATGCCTAGTATTACACATAGTACTCTATTGGTTGATAATAATAATATGTGAACATTTCAGTGATCCATTGTTCATAACAGTATAATACCTGTTTTAATAAGTATACTTTCGTAAGATTTAAAGAGTTACGAAAAAAAAATTCTGCATACTCTTATAGTATTCTCAAAGTTACTACCAATAGTTGTTTGGATTTATCCAAAGTAACTTAATCTTTACAGCTAAGGCAATCAATCTTAAGTTAGGGATCAACGCAGGAACCCGCGCTTCGCGCAGGACAGTTATCTATTGCGACATTTATATCAATTTCAATAATTTAAAGTATCAAAATTTGTTTAAAATTTAAAACCTTCCATATACTAATTTAAATACGTAATAGCATTAATAATATATATAAAAAAATATATATATATATATATATATATATATATATATATATATATATATAATATATATATATTTATAAATAAAATAATGTACTAATGTAAATATGTATATTTTTGTTTATGAAGCATTCATTTTGAATCTTATTCAGATTTTGATGTTTTAATTGTTGATGGAATGTCAGCCCAAACACAAATAGTGGTCAAAATGTCAGCCATTTCATTATAATATAAAAAAGGGCCCATTTCAATAACCCTAATTTCTATATAATACACTACCATATCGGAATATGTTTTTTTGCATACCTAAACACAATAAATATTTTATTAAATGCTTAAAGATATTCAAGAAACTAATTTTATAACGTTCTTGATACTATCATTTTCTTCAATACAAACTTTCAATATACAAATTTTAATGATTCATGAACGCAAATATAAATTATTTATATCCAAACAAAATCTTCAACAGCAAAAGTAAGGTTACATTTTATGCATCAGAAAGTAAACTACAAACTTTTATCCATCAGAAGATAATTAAAATTAAATATATTAACAACTAACAATGACTTAAACTACAAACGTGTATCAAAACAAATATCATAAACAGTGATAAAAATTAATAATTTTGTAATGTTCAGTAAAAAAAATATTTTGAAACATTTAACAGATTCACAATTTTTATGAATTCATATGTTATAAATACATTTATAAGTATTAATTTGTAGTGTACACATTCAAAAGCTCAACAGACTTGCATATATATATCACTCAACATATAAAGATTATCTTTATAAACCAAATACGTAAAAACACACAAGAACTTTTTACAAGTACAATCAAATGGCAAACAACATTGATTTCAAACTCAAGATGATCGATCAAGTAAAGCATGAAGCTAACAAGGAAATGGAAATATCAAAATCTGTCGCCAGCATCATTGAAGAAATCATTAAGAATTCAAAAGGAAGACAGACAATCATTGAGACTCTTGAAAAGGTAGAAGACTCAGATCTGAGTAGCAAAACAAAAGCCTTCATCATCAATGTTTGTCAAGATGAAATGAAAACCCTTGAACTTCCGATAGAGATCATGAAAGACATATCAGAACATTCGTATCTGAAACATATTTTCTGTGAACATATGAAGAATATGTAATCTATGGAATGCATCTAATATTTATTGAGTTTGATTGATATAATTATTAGTCGTTATGTCTTATGTTTATTCAACATGTTACTTTTAATCTTCATGAATTATGTATTCTTTTTTAATTATGGAATGAGTATAATAAAAATTTATAGAAAAACTTGTTAATAACATTTAGAAAATGCAAAATATATAACTTATATAATATATAATTAAAATGTAATTGAAGAAAAATTGCAAACTTTAATAAATAATTTTTACCATTCCAATTACTTATTAAAATGAGTTGTTAATAAGCTATGAAATTGTACAATTGCATTAAAAAGTAAAACAAAACGACAATTATCATATATTATCTACCCATAATAAATTATTTATTTAAAAGAGTTAATCCCCTTTATCCAAAGAAAATGTATATTTAAAAAGGAATACAAAACGACAATCAGCATATCTTATCTACACTAATAAATAATTAACAGGGAATTGTTATTTTAATTTAGTAAAACTATACAGTTAATGAAACGTGTCAAACGGTTGTAAATAAAAGTCACCCAACTTCCTTTCACGACCAATATATATATTTCACACACACTACATCAGAAACTCAAAATAAATAAAAAAACCCCTAAATTACTGCTATAAACTTGTTAAAAAACATAATGGCTCTAAACCAACTACTTATAAATCAACTTAAAGTTGAGATCGATGTTGATATGATGACAATGAAACGTATAACCACCATTCTTAAAGAATTGTTGGCAGATGGAGATGGGAGAGACACATAAATTGAAAAAATAAAAAAGTTACCACAGTCCAGACTTCATTAGTATTCAATCCTATACATTGTTCTGCTAAACGAAAAAGATTGTAAGAAGATGAAGTTACTGGAAGATACGCCGGTCAAGATCAGGGCACTTGTGGTTCAAAAAATGGATATGGTCGATGAAAGAATACAAATGTAAAGAAGATTATGGCGAATTTTTTTTGATGTTAACCTTAACCATATGTAACTGATTAAGATTAATCTTGATGTTTAATGACTTTGATAAATTTATCTCGTTTGTTTTTTAAATCATAAGAAACAAAATGTCATGTGTAAGTTTAATCAATTTTAATAGATAAATATAAATGTTGATGTTAGTGCCTGCCATGCATTTGACTAAATCAAAGACAAAATATAATAAAATGTAATCATAATATTATGCCTTCTAAAGAAAGTGTGTTATTTTAATATATTTACTGTACAAATCATATCAGAAGTTGCAACGTAAAAAAAATGCAGTATCAAAACATATAAGCATTTCCATCAGAATAAAGTTAAACTACATGTATATTTATTGCTTTTACCATCTGCGTATTTCCTCCATGCAACCAACTATCTCCATAGTTAATTAATGTAATTAATTACATATACACTCCCTAGCTTTATATAAACCAACTACAACACATATTCATCATTCACATTGAGATCAAAACATTACAGATTAACAAAACAAACAAAATATAGCATCAAACTTAATTTCACTACTAACTCATCACATACTGTTAGAAATACGTAGAGAAACACAAAATTATTTAGGACAAAAATTACAACAAAGACGCAATCAAGAAACTATAACGATGGAAATGAGTTTGTTTCATTCACTTTATTATTAAATAAATTTATTTTTCTTATATATGTAATAATAATAAAAATATACTCATTCTGAAATTAATAATATAAGGGTTTGACATCTGACAATACTGTCACAGGCAAAAAGATACGCAATCATTAATAAAGTGATGATTACATCATAGTTACCCGGTTTGAAAAACCAACCGACTTGATACACAATCTAATATTAAATACTAAAATTTTACATCTACAAGTACTTCCTTTAATTTGGCTTGCGTATGTCAGCGGATGGCTATGTATTGTCAGTATATTTAGGAGTTAATAGCAAGCTAGTGATGTGGTTATGTGTCAGTTATGTCTAGCTAGTTTTATTTATGGGGTCTACTATTTTAGATAGCAACAACAATTTGAAAAAAAAAATCACACTACAGCCATGATTTTATCAATTTTTAATTGAGAATAAGTCATTTCTTTAAACAAAAAAAACCAACAATGATGAAAAATGGAATTGCATTAAAGAAAATAAAAACACGGATCAAGAATAATTACACTTGCACATCAATAATAAGTACTTTTCATTACATCGTATACATTGATAAGGATTACATTTCAACATATCGTGTTCTTGACAATCAACGGTTTTGCTTAGTTAACATTATCTACATATTATACTAACTTACTACAAGTGTCATCTTAAAATTCAAGTAAGTACTTGCAAAATAGGATGGCTCATTAACAAATGTGAAGTATGTGTAAAAGGAAGTGTATATAATGAGGATGATCGTGACAATTACGGGATACTGGATGATGTCGTATACATAGAATATCAAATTAAAATGAGGATGAGTAACAATATTATGGGATATTTGATGATGTCGTAAAAGTAGAATATCAAAACAAAATCCATGCCACATGGGATTTAGTTGTTGTGTTGTTTAAGTGTAAGTGATTTAATACATGTGCTGAGATGACAGTTATGAGGAGCTAGACACAATCGAAACAGATTCAACATATTTTTTGACCAATTACATTAATGGATAGTCAAATAATTAAATGTAGTAGTCGCATATTACTTCATAGATAGATGGATATCTTGTAGCCACGACCCTGTCATCAAAATATAATTTTTGAATACTATTTATAGTTATTAGGTTAATATGGCTATAAGATTGAAAACTCACGTGGAAAAACATTCTATGTTTTGAGAGATCATCGAGATTGATGATGGCCATATTGAAGATAATTGTTATCATCAACAGCACCCTCATCATCAAACTTGACGATATCTTAAAACCTGGATTGTTTTTCCTCATTTTTTTCAAAGATTTGAATGGCCATCATATTATTCAATATTATCTCAAGTGACTCCTCCTAATTGGAAGTGATGTCTTCAACAGTTTTGAAAAGATTAAAGCCGTACTCTGTTGGGAATTATATTTTAGTTGATAAGACAAAACATATGAAAGATGAAGGACTTAAAAGACAAAGGAGGAATTCTTCAAAAGATGGAAGATTTTAAAGATTCTGAAGATAAACTTAAATGATTAAAAGATTTATTAATATCTTTATTTGTTCTTATCCTTTGTAAACCTAATATCTTTATGATATAAAGAGATATAGGTCGTATTGTTTTATGGGGGTCAAGATGTAAACACCTAAAGGTGTGTATGTGTTCCAGACGTGGTTATAGTAGACGCCATATGTAGTTTGGCCTTAATGTTAAGGTAACTTGATCCTGTTATAATTCATTGATATAACCGTATTATTCTGATCAAATAATATTAGGGCTTAGAGTGTTAATAAAGAAAAACCTTGTTATGATAACTTTGATTTGTTCTTATTCTGCTGCATGTTATTGTCTTTGTTATCGTGATCCTAGATGAGGTCTAAACAACCTCGAGCTATAAACGATTTTAAGAACTATCACGTGTTTTAGTTCTATCATGTGGTATCAGAGCGGGTTGCTCTTGATATCTAGGGTTTATACAACATTTTCAGTGTCGTGTTTATGGTTCATTTGGTACAAAACGATTTTTGGTGAATATTAGGGTTTTATTCACAAAACCCTAATTCTATATGTCAGACACTATGTTTGGTATATGGGCATAAGAAAAGGCAGCAGGTTCATTCGTTGAAGGTTTGAAGATTAATTAAGGTTTCCATTGTTGACGGTATCTAGAAGGCAAGTTCAAGAAGGTCTTCTTTATTCGGTTCTAATAAGAAACAGCATGTATTGTGATGGTTAGGATTTTGCTGAAGCAGGTATTAAAGGATGCGTGGTTTTAGCAGTTATGAGTCATGATTTGGGAAAGGATATGCTTTAATGTGGACACCTTAATTTTTAGGGATTGTTATCTTTTTCCCATAATTAGTTCCTTGTATGTTGTGGATTACTGGTAGTTATGGATGCAATTATATTGGCTGAAACATAAGGATTTCACATGCCAAATATACTTGATGCTGTCAGATACTTTTGCTACATCTATACTTCCAACGATATAAAAAGGGATGTTAGTGCTGCTCGTCCAACGTTTGTACTGCTAGATTCAGTGACAGGTCAGCAACAATTTAGCGACAGAAAAATGTGTCACTAATAGTATGGGAGGAAGAAGTAAAGTGATTTGTGACAGTTTAGCGACAGATTAGTAACTGAATAAAGTGTCGCTAAATGGAATAAGTTAGTACTGTTGCGCTTGAATTTTAAAACTACCAGAGTCGTTTGAAAAACCAGTTAGTACTGCTACTTATTTCCGACATTGGACAAAAGAGTTGTTTGGTTTTCAGATGCATTTGGATCTCGCATAGAACTATTTTTAACAACAGTTTATTCTTATTGATTTTATGGCTTATTTTAGGATTATTTGAAGATGTGATTACGAAGACAATTGAATATTGCTTATTTGATGTTGTAGTTGAGTTTCACAAATGCGTGTTCTTATTATACCTTTTAGCAGGAGGTAACTTATTCGTGCTTACAATGTTGTGATGAAGACTTGTCAAATCTAGCAAAGGTGTGTGATTTATAAACTTATGGTGCTCAATGCTCACATTTGCTATCACTTTAAAGAGTTACGTTGTTGTGCTTAGTGTCTCATAGAAGATAAGGATTTTGTCAAGAGGTTGCGATCTACTTATACTTTGGTCTTGGTATGAGTTTGACGTCTCAGGGATAGTACAAGATATAAGACACAAGTTTGGTTATTCTACTTTAGCATCAAGTTGGTTATACTATGTTTTCTTCATCAGTGATCATTACATAGAGCTTACAGAATTGAAGATTCAAGAAATGGTTAACATATGGGTTTTAGGGGAAGCTTATTGTTAAAATGTTAAACCATTTACATGCACCACATGAGGTGAAGGTTTTTACTACTGTAAGTCATTATTACTACTGCTAGTTTAAGTATCTACTGCTCAAGTTCATTTATCTTAAGGCGCGTCATGAAGGGTAATTTGAGTTGTTAGAAGGATGGATTAGAAGTGTGATAGTGGTTTGTGGTTGTCGAAATCAAAGTTGCATACTTTAGTCCTCTATTTGATTATGAAAAAAAGGGGAAGAAGGCTTTACAAAGATGATTTACAACTTGTAGATCCTTGGTGGTATAGTTCTATTCTTTCATATATATTAGCTTCAGGGGAAGAAGCTCGTGCTTATTTTGGTTTTGTCATTATCAACTAAGGGAAGATTGTTGGGAATTATATTTGAGTTAATAAGACAAAACATATGAAAGATGAAGGACTTAAAAGACAAAGGAGGAATTCTTTAAAAGATGGAAGATTTTGAAGATTCTAAAGATAAACTTAAATGATTAAAATATTTATTAATATCTTTATTTGTTCTTATCCTTTGTAAACCTAATATCTCTATTATATAAATAGATATAGGTCATATTGTTTTATGGGGGTCAAGATGTAAACACCTAAAGGTGTGTGTGTGTGTGTGTGTTCCAGGAGTGGTTATAGTAGACGCCATATGTAGGTTGGCCTCAATATCAAGGTAACTTGATCCTGTTATAGTTCATTGATGTAACCGTATTATTCTGATTAAATAATATTGGGGCTTGGAGTGTTAATAAAGAAAAACCTTGTTATGATAACTTTGATTTGTTCTTATTTCGCTGCATGTTATTGTCTTTGTTATCATGATCCTAGATGAGGTCTAAACAACCTCGAGCTATAAACAATTTTAAGAACTATTACGTGTTTTAGTTCTAATAGAGTCATTCTAGGAAAATTTTGGTGATTCACCCTTTTAGTTATAGTTCCACACTAGTTTTACCATCTTTTTATTTTACTAAACTGTCTCTGATGGTTATCATAATCATACTGCAGGTGATCAAAACTTCCACACACATAACAAGCTTTGTTAATTATCTTAAAATTACTTCCTAGTCTCTGAGACATCATATTATTCCACTTTCTTTTGATTGCCTCTAGGAGTATGAATGTTTTAACTATTTTGATTAACATGATTAACAGTTTTCCTAGGAGATTTTACTTGCTCTTTAGATTTAACAAACTCTATTTTAGCAAAACTAGATTAACTACTTTTCTTTTCAATTTAGCCTGAGGACATCTTCTTCACTCACTATTAGACACCCAGTCCTCAATAATTGGTGCCCCATTAGTTCTTACTTAACGTACTTAGGCTTTTAATTCATAGCCTTAGCGCTACACTAGTCTCAACTAAGGCTTAATTAACTGTAAGGCTCACTAAATATAGGCTCATTTACAAACTCTTCTAGACCAGAGAATGACAAGTAATAGGTTTTAGAGGACATAAAAGTTCCTGTATATGGGAGTGGAATCAGCATTTTTCCCTAAACTTGTTTGCACTTATCAATATCCTGGACAATCTAGTAGTTTGCTTAAGGTTTTTAGATGATTTCTCAAAATTTTTACCGTGAACTGAATGTTATCTTTTTGTTTTTGTGCGTCCCAACTTCCTCCTAAGCTCTGTAATGGCTACTTTCTCCTTAAATGAATCTTACGTTTTTTGTTTCAAAGCCTTGATATCTTCTTCATAAACAGACTTATTTTTCTTATAAACTAGAAGTCTTGCTTCTACGACTCTAAACCTGTTTTATAAGTAATAGCATTTATCTTAGATGTCCTTAAATCTTTTAACAGTTGTTCATTTTGTTCTTTAAGTATTTTAACATTTTCCAAACAAGATGATGAACAGTTTGAATCAGTAGATACCTTAGAGTTAGAACTTGTAGAAGAGTAAGTCATAAGTACAAGTTAGTTGGCCTTCTTTCTGCTTGATCATCCCAATTCATGATTTACAAGACCCATCATGAGATCAAAGCATTGAAGTAGTTGTCTCACTAGCATACTTTCTTGTGTTTCGTCTATTTCCGATTTTCTTGGTTCCTGTGGAGCATACACTCCCTCGGCTCGCTACTAGTGTCCTCGCTTTTGTGGACAGGTTAAACACTCTACCTTGGACTTATCAAACCCAATCGGTCTGCAGTACCCAAATTCACAGAAAAGTTTTCCTGTGTTCTTCAAGAATCTCCTTGCCCTCATTGTAAGCATAGCCATCTGCCACCTTAAATCTATTTCTTCTAAATCATCAGGATGAATTTGTTGCAAGCCCTCATTATCAAGTTAAGGCCGTGTGGTTGACTGAAAAGAAAGCACAGAGGACGATTACTCAGTTGTCAAATTGTTGTTGAGTTAACAATAGTAGCTTGAGTGCTAGCAGTTGTAGCACCATGAGCAGTATTAACTGCTCCATTGTACTGCTGGTGCTGTTTGAGGACACAAAGGCTATGTTTTGTGTGTTTGTGCTTGAGCTTGATGTCCCTTTGACCTCTGGTTCATAGATCTTCAGGTTGTTGTAAAGATCATCCAAGCTTAATGTATCTATCTCAGGCTTGTTCCTCCATATAATGGTATGTGTGATTTCTATTCTTGTACAGACTTCTAAGAACTTCTGATTACATCTTTTGTAATAAAACTTTCACATGAATCTCTAACTGACTGATAAGCTTTTAAAGCCTATCAAAGGTTTGATCTAACACCTCTGAGCTAGATGCAGTACAAATTCATATACCTTTAGCCGATTCTCTGGTCTTTTTAGTGCAGCATTCCCTCCAAACCATTCGGTCGAGACGTCATGCAACAAATACCTGTGTTCTCTTAGTCAGGATATCGCGCACGCCCTTGACCTAGAGATATTCAAATTATTTTGCATTCATAGAGATGATCTCGTTTATCCTACAACTCTAAGTTCCTCTTGAGCCTTTTTCATCAAACCGTTGCAGTAGCAATGAATCTTATTCACACATATTCAACAATTTTGTTTATGCCGTGTACAAATCCCAACATACTCACTCTATACGTGTATATAGAATATGTCACCCTGTGTGTATATACAGACCGCTCTCACGCATATCACGTCATCCCTCCTAAGATCACTCCTCACCTATGTTAGAGCATATGCACTTTTGCATGCGGAAGCATATATGTGATCTCTCGCTCGCTCACGAGTGTGGTGTGTGAATATATATAGAGAAGAGATATTATATAGTGTGTGTGTCCAAAGCTCTGATGAGAGCGCATTCATTGTTAAGTGTGAGATTTAGCTCTGCGGCTTTTGTTAGTTAGGCTGGTCATTGTAGATGGGATGTCAAGAAGATTATAGTGAAGTCCACTGTATTGATACGCAGTGGAATTTAAGAATAAAAACAATGTTATTATTCCTAAAGGTTTTACATTCATAAAGCCCCAATTATGAATTGATGTGCTCTCACACTCTCTCTCTCCGCTCTCGCGCGGCCTCTACTAGACCTGTGCATGATCAGAAGGTGTTTTTTGACTCTTGAGGGCGCTTAAAACACAGTAACGTCTAGACGTCTATAGGCGGCACAACATGTTATGAACCTATGTCGTTGAGGTGAGATCTTCTTTCGTAGAGTGATGAGAGAGTCCATAAAGACTTACAAAGAATCTTCATTGTATTAGGGCAACTAAATCTTTCTCCATTGTGTATAACATAATCATTATGTGAGTGTGTGTGTATTTGAATCCTCCATCTTTACGCTCGCTATTCCAATATTGGTCACGGACTTGTGTGTGTGTGTGTGTGTGTGTGTTTCATTCTAGAGAGATAGAGATTTTTGCGTTGTGTTTCTCTACTCACCACACTAATCACTCTCTAATTCCCACACACATCTTTCCTCTATCTGCGCGATGGTGTGTCGCTCATACTCTCTAAACAAACTAATGATTCTAAGATGATCTTCATAGTAACTTGGAGAGAGATCTTCATCGACTCTCGGTTTATCTTCAAATCTGATCTTCCATGAATAAACAAACTTCCCCTTAACTTGAGAATTTTGGCGCCTCTCTAAACTTGTTGAGAGAGTGTGTGTGTTCAACCCACAATGAAGTCTGCTCATGAGACGATCTTGTTCCATGCCATGCCACGGCCTGCGGCATAATGACGCTACTCGTTGAAGAATACTATATCTTTGTAACATCTTTCCCATTTTTGTTCATTCTTCCCATAGAGAGTGAGATACAGAGAGAGATAGAAATATGCAACTTTTTGTGTGTGTCTCTCGCGCTCCTAAGGAAACCATATATTTGGACGTGTGTGTGTGTATCCAATGAGAGAGATATATAGAGAGATAGATATATCCCCCTCCCTTCCTCCACTCCTGGAAGGCTAGCATATTAGAGTAGAGATAAAAAATTTGCGACTGGAGCTACAGTTTGTGTATTGGTGGGTTTGGGCAACTTAGAACTAATTGCTCGAGTGAGTAATAATGACTTGCCTGCGTCGCGTCTCGCTAATCAAAACCTTCCCTCTAGTAGGTGAGTAGGATGGTTAAACACTTTATTGGGTATTGCTTCCCCTACAAACCAATATTTATAACCATCTCTTAGCTACGTCTCTAATTTTATGCCGCACTCTGCTCTCTCTCGTTGTGTGTGTGTATGATAGAGATCGTGTGTGTGTGTCAGTATTACTAAACTTGATGATAGAGAGATAGAGAGTGAGATTATCTCAGACTGTTATGTCTTAGTTTCTTATTATAATGTACGTTGACTCGCTCATGTGCTCTTCTTTAGAGAAGCTAGAAATCTGTGGAGGAGGGTACGCTTGACAAAAAGTCTCATCTAAAATGAGAGCAGTTTTACTAAGCAATACAACGTAAACCTCCTTGTGGTTTGGTGAGATAATTGGTTGGTAGTTGTAGTATAGTGTTGTGTCGCATTGAGCCCATATGTGTGTGTGTGTGTGTGTGTCAGACGATGAATGAAGAGAGAGATCAACGCGCACGCGCGCGCGCATACTAGGCAATTCGCTGTTTGTGAAGCACGAACAAGTTATCTATTCAAAGTCATAATGCCGCTGTTGAACCGCGCAATACTCGACTTGAAGATAGTTGGATAAGAACATGCACTTGTGCGGAGGATTTGTGTGTTCAACTTCAAATAAGTGTGTGTGTGTGTGTGTGTGTGTGTCGTAAGTGTGAGTAGTAGAGTATATGAGGTATGAGAATAACTAGACTTTCTTGCTGAGTGATCGGCTTTTTGTATCCACCCGAGATCCAAACTATGTGGTATCCAAGAGTGTATTTGACAAAAAACGAACGATTTTACTGCGTTTTTCATAGACTGGTGCTTAGATAAATGATTCAGGTACTCACCAAATTTATTCTTTTGAGATTCGAATGTGTGTTGCGCTCATCTTGAACACACTTCCCAATGTGTGGGTCACATCTCTCTCGCACGTTCTCACCATGTGAAATTATCCTTAGTGTTGGCTCTTGGTGAGTAAACAACCGTCAAAACAATATATCAACCACGGGTGAGCTTGTTGAAACCATGTGTCTTCCGGTCCATAACTTTAGACAAGTATACCTGTAGTGATGCAGCTTTAGATAAATTCTCGTGGCTTGTGTCTTTCCATTTGAAGTTTAAGCCAAAACCCTCAACGTAACCTTGTGCTTAACAACTGTAAACCCTAGCAGCAGAAACACGTCTAACAGTAATAACTTCTAATGACAACAGCACTATTACGTGTTTTAGTTCTATCATACTCCCTCCGTCCAATATTAAATGTCCACTTTGACATTTTAAAGTCTTTCTTTTCTAACTTTGAGCTAAAATATTTTTGTTTATGCTATGTATAGCTTGAGATAATTATATGAATGGATTATAAGTTTTAAATATATTTTTTATTGGTATAATTTTCATCAATTATTACATATCACAAACAAAAGTATTTGAGGTCAAACATGAAAATGAAAGACTTTAAAAGTCAAAAGTGGACATTTAATATGGGTCGGAGGGAGTATTTTACAAAAATGTACAAAACATTTTAAAAGATGACGCTGTGGAATATAAAGGAGACAATTGAGATAATACCTCTGTTTAAAAATTTTAAGATAATACCGAATAACATGACGACCATAAAAATGTTTGAGCTTTATAAGCCCCACGGTGAAATCTCCATTCCATTTGTTGATTAAACCGTGCCAAAGGATTTATCATTTGGCTGCTAGATGTTTCAACAACTCCACACAATCAGTTGGCTAAATACAAATATTATTAAAAGATACATTTTTGATGATAGGGTTGTGGCTAAAAGATTCATTCTTATTTAAGAACTTGAACCATCGATCCATGAAGCAATACACGAATATAACAATGAAGTATTTGACTATAATTCAACACCAAATTATGAGCTATTAGATGGATGAGACTTCATTATTTTGTGTGTTTTTCTATTTGAGGATGAGTGGTTGGATGAGAAAACATTTAGGTATTTATAGTAAATGAAAATTATGGAGAATCGTTTAAGCTCCTAGGATCGAAAATAACAAAGTATTGATACGCAATGGAATTTAAATAAATAACAATGTTATTTTCACAAGGTTTTACATTCATACATCAAGCCCTAATTCTATATGATCATTATAGAATGGTTACCTAACTGTAACAGGGTCAAAGACCTTGACCTTAGGGCTAAACCACACTAGACATCTACATCACACCTATAGGATACACACACATGTGTTTGTGCACACACAAACAATGTTTATGGATCTCTTTATATAGAGATTCCATAAGACTTGCAAAGGAATCTTAATTGTATTAGGAAACTAAATCTTTTCCTAATCTTTGATCTTTATCTTTTAAGGAAGTCTTCTAGAATCCTCCATCTTTGTAGAATTCAACATTGTCGACTTTGATCCTTTTGTTTCATTCTTTATCCTTTTGAGCAAGTTCTTTTGTATCATCAAATCAATAATTCCCAACAATCTTCCCCTATTTGATGATGACAAAACAAAAACTAATTTCAAGATGATCCATAGTAGCTTAATCTTCAGCAATCTTCATCTTCAAATCTGATCTTCCATGAATGAAACAATCTTCCCCTTAACTTGAGATTTCCTTTGAACTTGTTGAAACTTCTTCAACACAATGAAGTCTTCAACATCTTGTTCCATGTTATGCCACCACACTAAATAAGTTGCAAATCATATCATCATGTCAGTCTTTGTAATATCTTCCCCTTTTTATCATTATCCATTAGGGGACTGTGATCATATGCAACTTTGATCTTTTACAACTACGAACCATATATTACACTTCTAATCCAAGCTTTCTAATGTTTCAAATTACCCTCCATGACGCATAATAAGAATAATGAATTCAAGCAGTAGAAACTTAAACTAGCAGTAGTAATAATGACTTAGCAGTAGTAAATGAAAACCTTCCCCTTAAGTGGTGCATGTAGATGGTTAAACACTTTATCATATGCTTCCCCTAAAACCAATATGTTAACCATCTCTTGAATCTCTAATTCTGTTGGCTCTTATGTAAATGATTAATGATGGAGAAAACCTCAGTATTATAAACTTGATGCTGAAGTAGAATAACCCAAACTTGTGTCTTATGTCTTGTACTATCCACGTGACTCCAAACTCATACGTAACTCCTTGAAGTATAAGTATACCTCAATATCTTGACAAAATCTTCATCTTCAATGAGATACTAAGCACTACAATGTAACTCCTTTAAGTGATAGAAAATATGCGCATTGAGCACCAAAAATTTATAGATCACACATTGCTAGATTGGACAAGTCTTCGTCAACACCGTTTTAAAGCTCGAACAAGTTATCTTCGAAATGTGCAAGACTTTTAAGATATGATAAGAACACGTACCTAAAAAATTCAACTTCAATGTCAAATGAGTGATAAACAATTGTCTCCGTAATCAATTCAATCAATTAATCCTAAAAGTAAATAGCCTTTTCTATCCGAGATCTTCTTTTCCAATTCGAGATTCAAATCATGTGTGTTATCCAATAACGAACAATGCTAGCAGTATTATCTTTGAAGCCCAAACAGTAATAAGTACTAGTAACAAACCTAGCAATAGTTATTGTTTAAATTACTCTAGTAGCAGAAACATCACGAATGCTAACAGTAGTAACTCTTTAAAACAACAAGCAGCATTAACTTACTACTGTTCTTCTTAAATTGGCAGCAGTAACATACCTTTGGCAGCACAAACGCAAATTATCATCATAAAGTATACTTTCACTTAGCAAAAAACAATATAATCATGAAGCAGCTAATAAAAGTGCATCCATATCCAACAACAGCATTACGTTTTACACTTCGAAAACCCTAGCAGTATTAGCACTTGAGATAAACTAACAGCATTAAGTAAAGTAGTATTAATACCTTCAATATCCGAATCCAAGCCACTAAAATCTCATCCACTTTTAATATACAGGAAGTTATTTTAGGATCAAAATACAATCCCTAAAAATTAGAGATTCCATAATAAATCAGATCCCATTCCAAATTCATGAATCATAACCAACTTCCATACAGTTTCCAATCATCATCATTAAACATGCCCTTCAAACCACTCGACAAAAACCTCTCTTCATAAACTTAAAACCCATGAACAGATAGTAACAAAACCGAAACCACAGTAGCAGGTAAATAAAAATAATGAAACCTAAGGATTAGGTTTTACTCGCAATAGCAGCCCAAGCCATACAATAATAAACCTAAACAATTTTACCTTCTTTGGTTCCATCACTATCAACACCCTGTTAGAGGAGCACCATCAAGATTCCCTCCATTCAGCTCAGCTCCATTATGTGGCTTATCACTTTAACTCGGTTTATATAATTCATTATCTTTGTGGTTGTGGTGGCGATGATGATCCTGGTTGTGCTCACCTTTTCTTCCTATTTCTTTATAATCATCGCCAGATGATCAAGCTCTTCTATCCGAGTCAGACTTCAATTTATGGCTACATGACCTTCGATGGCGCCTACTATCGTGTCTTTTAACGTCATTATTCAAAGCTAGAAGAATCATCTGATTCATTGGATTCTGGATTCTTGTGACGTCTATGATTATGCCTTGAATGCCTTCTCTTCTTTACCATACCCTCATTAGATTCATAACTCAAAGAATCAGAATCCCTTGATCATCTATGACATTTATGATGCTTGGAGTGTCTCCTGGACTTCAATTCACCTTTATCGACATCACTTTCATCTTACCAAATTAGGGTTTCCTAAAAACTCCTAATATCATCGACCTTGACTGTGATGTTGAACAAGCATACGTCTTGACTTGTAATCATGAATCGACCACAGTCCACCCAAGAATAATATCAAGAACAACATTGTGGATCATCATACAATAGTGATCATGATTTGTCAACTTCAAAACCTGTTTTATCGAATTAGGGTTTTATAAAAAAACCCTAGTTGCACTGATTTTCACCTAATACCAAAAACTGAAATTTGACACCCTTTGCCATCATAAATTTGACATTTAAACCTTGTAGAATCCTAGATCAAGAGCCACATGGCTCTAATACCAATTGTGGAGTTTGATCTAGGCTGATCTAGGATTATAAATAACAATGAACATAAATACGAATTTGCACAACGGAATATAAATAAGAAAAATGTTATTTTAACAAGGTTTTTCATTCATACACCAAGCCTCAATTCTATATGATCAGTATAGAATGATTACCTAACTGTAACAGGGTCAAAGACCTTGAGGCTACACCAAACCAACTAACGTCACATCTTAATACTTGTGCACCCATACATAAATTTATGCACTTTTCACTTACATGACTCTCATACTAAACTAATGTCTATGGATCTCTTTATATAATAGAGTCCATAAGACTTACAAAGGAAACACAACTGTATTAGAAAACTAAATCTTCCTAATATTTATCTTCATATCTTTGACCAAATCTTTTAAGGAGATCTTTTAGAATCCTTCATCTTTTGTAGAATTCCATATTGTCAACTTGATGCCTTTTGTTACCATCCTATTGTTTTCTTTTGTATGTTTCTGAGATGGTAAAATCTCTTCGGGAAGAAAGAAATCTCGGGGATCAAATAGTGGTGATGGTGGTAACACTAGAGATGGAGGCAAAACAGTTGGTGGAGCAATAGGAGCTCGTGGTGGTGAAATAGGTGATTCATCATTAGAAGCATTACATGCTTGCATGACCTTCATATATGGATCATCGTGGAAAGATGAGATGGCTAGCGAGGCTAAAAGATCCTTAGATAAATCATTTAAAGGATCAGAAGAAGTGTTTTCCGGTAAGGCTGAGAATAGTCCGGTGAAGCCGGGGTATAGTCAGGAGTATTCGTAGAGGAAAAAGCATCCTCAACATTGGAATTAGATAGGACGATAATAGGGTGGGTGGATGTAGACATAATTCTATAACAACCCAGTGGTAAATAAAAAAAGTTATTTATATATAATTAATAGTTATGTATCTTTACATACTATTTAGGAAATGTAGTGTCACGGTGGACTTTCTTGAATGGAAAATAGTTATAGTTTAGGTTTTAACCTTGTTATCTATAACCGCGGCTCTGATACCAATCTGGAACACCCTCTTATTTGACATATAGCAGCGGAAGCTAATTTGAGGTATTACTTCATGAATCAACAGTCATAATCATAGAAAATGACTCAAAAGAGACGTTTTGGAAAATTTAGTTATCATTCAATAATATATCAGAGTTTTACAAAAGAGGTCCCAAAGTACATTGAAAACATAAAAGTTGAATGATAACATATTTGGAAGTCCTCAAGTCCAATGCCACTCCGTGCCATAGTTTGCTCAATTACCTGAGATAAACATGCTAAAAGGGTCAACACAACGGTTGAGTGAAATTCACAGTGTTTGAAATGTAATAGTTGAATACAAGTCAATGTAATAGTAATAATTGCAACGAATACAATTATCATGGTAAACAATATTATATTATTGCACTAAGCTCATGACACCGAAGCCTTAAGTAAATGTTATTCATAAGTTGTTGCCCCAAGCGGGTGCTTTGCCAAACACCCGGAGTTCCTCAAATGAAATGCGTCCGCTGGCCATGTATGTACCAGACTCTGGATGGGGAAGTTCAGTCCCAATAGATCTATTCATGGCATTCGCGCTTACTTCGCAAAGTAATTAACGGTTCATGATAGTGGGGCCTTATGGCAAATGGAGGTACTTAGGCAATAATATATCAGGATAGCATACAGTTGAAAATACTTGTATTCATGGTTTATAGCATGTATCTCCCCACGGGATTTAGAAAACATGTAAAGGTGGGACTATGAACTCACCTTGATAAGGTAGTTGATTGATGTCAAAAGTGACTCAAATGGAAATAAACGGCTTCGTCACGCAACCTGGGGTAATATGTCAAGTCTTAGTTTGATTGTTTCAAAACTTTATTTCATAAAGTTTAACGTAAATGATTTTGGTTTATTAGTTTGTGAAAACATCGTATCACTGTTCGGGCTATCATAATCCAGAGGTCATGTAGTAAACGTTTGAGGAGCTAGGACACTTTAAATCGTAAATCCAGCAACTCGTCAAAACGTCTACCCAAATGAAAGCCCCTCACATGAAATTCCCTAGTAACGTGATACGTTATAGTTTAAATGATAAGATTTTATCTTTTTAAGTTTCTTCAAAAGCTAGTGGATGATAAATTATGTTAAATATATAACATAATTATTTTATAGTGTTTCGATCGATGAATGAAACGATAAATGTGTCGGGTTTTATAAAATCAAGTCTTATAATGTTTAAATATATTTTTCTTATTAAATATAAAAATATTACATTTTATATCTTTAAGAATTCGAACTTGACAATATATACCCTTGGTATATACATTTTATAATTTAAACCCCTTTAGATATGATTTTAAAACATTTAACCCTTAACTTTCAAGTATGGCAAAACAAGTCCTTGTGGTTTTAACTTTAGGATAATTACATTTTTGGCCCAAAAGGTTTATAAGTTTCAAATGTTACAATATATACCCTCAATGCATAATTCGATTTGCATTATTAGTCCAAAATCGTTATACTTTGTATTTTTGAAATCAAATTCATTTGGAAACTTTTAGCTTATCACAATAAGCTGAAATAAGTTGGTTTTGAAGATTTAATAAGCTTGTAGCCTATAAAATGAGCTTATGGGTTCGTTAGCCCAATAAGGGTGCATTTGGTTTTGAATTATAAGCCGAGTGCTTATAGATTATGAGGTTTGATTCAAAGGCTTTTTACATGGGATTATAAATACGCTTTTTGAGCTTATTTCCACAGCTCAAAGCTTATTTTCGAAAAGGGTTTTAGGGTTTTTAAGACGCGTTTGGTTTAGGAAAACCAAATGAATAAGCTTAGGGTTTAAGGGCTTATCTTACGTAATCATGAAAGTACATAAAAGCTTATTAGGATTGGAGTAACTTTATACTAGCTTATTTATAGGGTTCGAATAGATTAGGGTTTCAAAATGGATTATTTAGGGTTCGGTTAGGTTTAGGAGTTTTCAAAAGAGTTTAGCTTGATCAAATGGTTTAAACAAAGCTTATAAAGGATTTAAAACATATCAAGATCTTATAGAACAAGTTATAGAACTTACAAGAACTCGTAATGGTTCAAATATGGTGAAATGGGTGAAAAATCCTTGGAGATGAATCAAGAACCTCTTGTTCTTCTTAAACCTTAGCTCCTACTTGCTTAAACCTTCTTTCTTTTCTTCTAGGGCTCGACTAATACATCATTTTGAGAATAGGTTTAGTTTTGTAGTGAGTTTATGGAAGTGTGGAGGGTTTCGGCTATTTATAAGGTTAAAGAAAGAGTAGTGGCCAAGTTGAGAAGAGTGGTGGCCAAGTTTCTGGCAATGGTGACTATTAGAAGCTAGTATGTAGCTTGGAGAGGTGTTTGAAGGGTGTGAGGGGTTCGATTAAACAAGGAGGTGACAAGGTGTTTACTTGGGGAATAAGTTGACAAGGTGGTGAAAAGGTGCTAGATAAGGTGGTGGATCAAGGTGGAGGGTGGTTATTTAGTTTTGGCTTGGTTTGAGCTGGTTAAGGTGTTATCGGGGTGTTTAATTTTTCGGATTAGGGTTAGGGTTTAGGATTAAGGTTCGGATGAGTATGTGGAGTGATATGGAGGGAAATCTAGTTTAATTATGATGCATTGGAGGCTTGTATCTCATGCTAGAAGGGTGGTATGAAAAGCCCTTAAGATTTGGAGGGAAAATAGCTTATTTGTATCTTGTGCATTATCGGGTTGTACTATGAGCTTAAAGGAGTTATACTAAGGTTTTAGAGGGAAACATAGTTTGAATTTTATGCATTGATAACTTGTACACGTGCCTTATAAGTTTATACTTTTGGTTTGTATGAAAACATTACATGTAATCGGGGTTTTGATATAAATGTTAACGTATAATGTTCATTTTATAATAAACGTATGAATGGTAAAAGTGGATATTAAAACATATTGCTTAACATATTATAACGTTCATTTGACATAAACTTTAATGGAATTGGCATTGGTAGTTACGTGAGCTCGTTTACTTTGGAAATGTAAGTTACGTCACATAATGGATGGAATAAAAACAAAAGTATTTCCGTGAAAATGGTTTTATTAAATATAATAGATGGAAATTAGATTGAGGAAAATTGTGGGTTGTTATAGTCTCCCAACCTTAAACAAATCTCGTCCCGAGATTTAGTTGGATGTTGGAGTGATGTTTGGAAATAGATGTGGATATTTGGCACGAATTTGATCTTCGTGTTCCCACTTAAATTCTGGTCCTCTTTTAGAGTTCCATCTTACTTTGACTATAGGGATGCGACTTTGTCTTAGTTGCTTGACTTCTCGATCCATAATTTCTATTGGTTCTTCCATAAAATTGAGTTTGTCATCGAGCCGAAGCTCTTTCATTGGAATGATGAGGGATTCGTCAGATAGGCATTTCTCTAAATTAGAAACGTGGAAGGTACTATGGACCTTACTGAGTTCTTCAGGAAGCTCAAGTTTGTATGCCACTGGGCCGACCCTATCAAGGATCTTGAATGGCCCAATGTACCGGGGATTAAGCTTTCCTCGCTTTCCGAATCGAATGACACCTTTCTGAGGGGACACTTTTAACATAACACGATCTCCAATTTGGAATTCCAAAGGCCTTCGCCTTACATTGGGGTAACTCCTTTGCCGGTCTCTTGCAGCTTGCAAGCGTTGTCAAATTTGTACTATCTTTTTGGTGGTTTCATGGATTATCTCTGGTACCGTGAGTTAGACATATCCAACTTCGGCCCAGCAGACAGGTGATCGACACTTTCGACCATAAAGTGCCTCAAATGGTGCTGCCTTAATACTGGCATGGTAACTGTTATTGTAAGAAAATTCTACCAGTGGTAAGTGTCTCTCCCATCTTTTTCTAAAATCTATAACACAGGCTCGAAGCATGTCTTCGAGTGTTTGGATGGTTCTTTCACTTTGTTCATCAGTCTCGGGATGATATGCCGTACTCATGTCTAATTAAGTACCCAAAGCATTCTGCATTGACTGCCAGAATCTGGATGTGAAATAACTGTTACGATCCGAGATGATGGATATTCGTACTCCATGTCATGAAACTATCTCCTTTATATATAACCTTGTAAGGGTTTCTATACTATCTGTCGCTCTAGTGGGGATAAAATCTGCTAATTTGGTAAGGCGGTCTACAATGACCCAAATTGTGTAATGTTCGCTTGATGTTTTGGGTAGTTTTGTAAAAAAGTCCATTGTTATTCTTTCCTATTTCCATGTAAGAATCTCTGGTTGTATCAGTAAGCGGGATAGCTTCTGACATTTTGCTTTAACTCTAGAGCATGTTAAACACTTGCCAACATATTCAGTGATGACCACCTTCATGTTAGGCCACCAATAGAGTTTCTTTAGATCCTAATACATCTCGTCAGAACCTGGGTGGATGGAATACTTTAATTTATGGGATTCATGCATAATCAAGTCCCTCAAACCACCAAAGAATGGTAACTAACTTCGATTCTTGATACAATGAGTTCCATTAGGACGTACTTCAAATGCTTTGTTCATTCCTTGTAGGTTCTCAGCTTCAATGTTTTCTTCTTTGATCGCCTCAGTTTGGGCTTCGCAGATTTGTGATGGTAATTTTAGGTGAAGGGTCATGACTAATGCTCTAACTCATAGTGGTTTGTTCCTTTCGGATTAAGGCATCTGCTACAACATTTGCCTTTCCAGGATGGTAGCGAATCTCACAATCGTAATCTGCGAGTAATTCTAACCATTGGCATTGTCTCATGTTCAATTCTTTCTCATCAAGGATATGCTGAAGACTTTTATAATCAGTAAACACAGTACACTTTATGCCATACAGATAGTGTCTCTAAATTTTAAGAGCGAACACTATTGTTCCTAATTCGAGGTTATGTGTGGTATAGTTCTCTTCATGAGGCTTGAGTTGTCGGGATGCATATGCAATAACTTTTTCTCTTTGCATTAACACCGCTCCCAGACCTTGATGTGATGTATCACAGTAAATGATAAAATCATTATTTCCTTCTGGTAATGTTAAGATTGGAGCTTCACAAAGCTTTTGTTTTAGCAGATGGAAATCTGACTCTTAGTTTTCTCCCCAGCTATACTTTTTGTTTTTCTGGGTTAATTCAGTCAAAGATGGATATCGGCACTCCATGCTGTGAGACTATCTCCTTTATATACAACCTTGTAAGGGTTTCCATACTATCTGTCGCTTTGGTGGGGATGAAATGTGCTAATTTGGTAAGGCGGTCTACAATGACCCAAATTGTGTCATGTTCGTTTGATGTTTTGGGTAGTTTTGTAACGAAGTCCATTGTTATTCTTTCCCATTTCCATGTAGGAATCTCTAGTTGTATCAGTAAGCCGGATGGCTTCTGACATTTTGCTTTAACTCTAGAGCATGTCAAACACTTGCCAACATATTCAGCAATGATTACCTTCATGTTAGGCCACCAATAGAGTTTCTTTAGATCCTGATACATCTTGTTAGAACCCGGGTGAATGGAATACTTTGATTTATGAGATTCATGCATGATCAAGTCCCTCAAACTACCAAAGAATGGTAACCAACTTCGATTCTTGATACAACGAGTTCCATCAGGACGTACTTCAAATGCTTTATCCATTCCTTCTAGGTTCTCAACTTCAATGTTTTCTTCTTTGATCGCCTCAGTTTGGGTTTCGAGGATTTGTGATGGTAATTTTAGGTGAAGGGTCATGACTAATACTCTAACTCAGAGTGGTTTGATTCGTTCTTTCCGGCTTAAGGCATCTGCTACAACATTTTCCTTTCAAGGATGGTAGCAAATCTCACAATCGTAATCTGCGAGCAATTTTAACCAACGGCGTTGTCTCATGTTCAACTCTTTTTGATCAAGGATTAGCTGAAGAATTTTATGATCAGTGAACATAATACACTTTGTGCCATACAGATAGTGTCTCTAAATTTTAAAAGCGAATACTACTGCTCCTAATTCAAGGTCGTGTGTGGTATAGTTCTCTTCATGAGGCTTGAGTTACGGGAGTAGATAAGAATATCATCGATGAATACTATCACAAATTTATCCAAGTATGGTTTACACACACGGTTTATGAGATCCATGAATACAACAGGTGCGTTAGTTAAACCAAATGGCATCACTTGGAATTCATAGTGTCCGTACCACGTTTTGAAAGCAGTCTTGGGAATATCTTCATCCCTGACTCTCAGTTGGTGATAGCCTGATCTTAAGTTAATTTTTGAGTAAACACTTGAACCTTGAAGTTGGTCAAATAAATCATCGATCCTGGGTAATGGGTAATGATTCTTTACGGTGAGTTTATTCAACTCCCGGTAGTCGATACACATTCTGAAAGATTTGTCTTTCTTTTTAACAAATAATACAGGAGCTCCCCAAGGCGAAGTACTTGGTCGGATAAAACCTCGGTCTGCTAACTCTTATAGTTGGTTAGATAGTTCCTGCATTTCTGAAGGAGCTAATCTGTAGGGTGCTCGGGCTACTGGTGCCGCTCCTGGAATTAAATCGATTTGGAATTCTACTTGGCGAATTGGAGGAAGACCGGGTAGATCTTTAGGAAAAACTTTCGGAAATTCTCTGACTACTAGTATATCTTCTAGTCATTTTTCGTCTAACTTCTTCTCTATTACTTTGGCTACAAAAACTTGATATCCCCTAGATATATACCTTTCGGTTTTAATACAGGACATGAGGTTTAGTCGGGTTTTACTTCGATCACCTCGTATGATCAAAGTTTCACCATCGATGGGGATGTGGACGACTTTCTCGTCACAAATAATTCTAGCATGATACTTGGATAACCAATCCATACCAATGACGACGTCAAAACTACGGAGTTTAATCAGCATAAGATCAATTTTGAAAGGTTGGTTTAGTAAAATCAGAGTGCAACCCTAGATAACGGTATTAGTGCCTACTAGGTTTCCATCGGCCATTTCAATGTCATAAGTGGTATCTAGTGTAATTGGTGGGATATTAAGCATAGAAACAAGAGACATGGATACAAAACTTTTATCGGCTCCTGAATCAAATAATACTCTAGTTAGATGTTGGTTTAGAAGGAACATACCCGTGACTACGTTCGGGTCTTGGTGAGCGTTCTTGTCTCTCAGCAAGTATGCTCTTCCGTGGGCATTGTTGTTTGCTCTTGAGCACTGACTTTTGTAGTGCCCTTTCTCTCCACAGGCATGACAAGTTATGAATACTGGTTGTAGGTTGTTTCCAGTGGCTGGCCCTTTGTTTTTGCAGTTCATGGTCAGATGACCCACCTTGTTGCAAGTCTAACACTTGACAGCTTAAGGTCCTCTGTGATGCAGGGTGCATTTCTTACATAGGGGAAGGCTTCCAGTATACCTACTGTTTTTAGTTGGGGTGACAGCATAAGCCCTGACGGTTTCTTGCCTTCTATTATGTTGTTGGTGATCATTGTTGCGGTTGCTATTGTTGTTATGGTTTTTCTGGTAGTTGTTGTTGTTCGTGAAGGTTCTTCTATCATCAAACTTTTGTTTGTGATCATTGGTTCCTTGCACATAATTGTGCTTTATTACCTGATCCATTAACCTCTGGGGTATGGTAATAGCTTCCTTCAAAGTTTGAGGCTTTGAAGCGGTAACATTTCCTTCAATACTTCTGGGTAATCCCCCGATGAAGACTTCCATGAGTTTCTCAGAATTTGGCACCATAGTTGGGCATAAAACTGCCAATTCTTAGAATCTTCTAAAGTAAGTCTTGAGATTATTTCCTTTTACAGTCAGATTGTAAAATTCATCTTCCATTTTCTTAACCTCAGTTTGGAGACAATACTTCTTTATTAAGAGCTTTTTAAATTCGGACCAGGTGATCTTGTAAGCTTCCTCTATTCCAATAGGCTGGGTGAATGAATTCCACCAGGACAAAGCTTCTTCAGTTAGAGTACCAGTAGCAAATTTTAATTTGCAGTCCTCAGTACAGTTGCTACGGGAAAATACCAATTCAGTTCTTTCAAACTAGTGGATGAGACCAACAGCGCCTTCCGTACCTTTGAAATTGAAAGGTTGGCAGCTCATAAACTCTTTGTGGCTACATTTTCTTGCTACAGGAGTTCCACTCTGTCCGGTGTTCCTATTGGTATTATTAGTATTTGCCATGGTAGCAGCTTGTGCTTCCAGAGCTGCGGAAACACTATCAGCAACTAGTTTCCTGATGGCGGCCTGAGTCATGGTTGGTGCTGCAGATGTTGATGTCCTCTTGGGAGCCATTCTATCAACATTTACAAGACAACACAAAATAAGAATCCATACAATGATATAGTCATATCACAAGTCTTTGTATAATAATCAAAATTTTCATACATAGTGATATTGAAATCATTTGACATAGATACTTATTTGGTACAAGTTCTAACAAAGAAATACACATTCTTTGATATTACATTGCAAAATATAACGGAAAATTTTTGGAATCTAAGACTTCCAGAGATGGACACTCTAACAAGCATCTGACTCATTAGGTTTCTCGGGGATTGGTTCACTTTCCAGTGGTCGCGGTATGATCCATAACGAGTTATCTAACTCTGCAAAGATAGACTCATCAAAGGAATAGTCTGGTGGTGGTGTAGTTGACCTAATCGGTGATGAAGATCCAACTTATGAAGACGAAGATAATAATATAGGTGATTCAACAGGAGGCTCAGTGTCTCTAGGTGGTGTAGGTGGGATCATATGCTCAATGTCTTGATTATTTATCATATCCGGATACAAAGGTTTAAGAAAACCTGGTGGTAAGAGAGCCATAGTAACCTGGATACATAAAGATATGATACATGAATAACCTTAACACAGGGTATAGGATAGACAACCACGACATACATAAATCTGTATCATGAAACAACGAGGTATAATGGAATCACAACTTCATTATGTCATAAACAACTTGTCTACATATTTTACATAACCAAAATTTAATAAGTGTCATTATTTATGTCACACATCCCATGGTTGGATTCTAAACAAAAGCTGTAAATGACAAGGATCTAGTCTAGTAGTCTGGTGGCCCTCCCTTGTGGTTCTTGAGCTCTTGGATCATGTCTAGAAGACTCCTCATATTTGATTGGTGG
The DNA here is from genome assembly GCA_026074375.1 of Tanacetum coccineum. NCBI lineage: Eukaryota > Viridiplantae > Streptophyta > Magnoliopsida > Asterales > Asteraceae > Tanacetum > Tanacetum coccineum. Next base: position 41,821 of record BQNB010007659.1, on the reverse strand, counting down.
CGAACCTGGATATCCTCGATGATCATTTCCAGAGTAGAAATCCTGATGCGAGCAAGAACAATCTCCTCATCATGCCTTATTTGCTCTCTCTGAAATCCAAAAATCTGGGTACGGGCTTCTTGAAGTTTGGTCTCTAGTCTATCAAAATCTCCCTGTATGATTAATCGACCATTACCAAGACCTTCTATCTTATCTTTCATGTTCTCAATGCGCTCGAGAGGGAGCTCATCTAAGCGATTCAAAATAGTCTCGATTTGTTCCTCATGGCGCTCCAAATGTGTCATATGAGAACTCTCTCCCATCTCAAATACCTAAGGTGGGGCAGAGGAATCAGTAGAGAAGGGTGATAGGAAACGGGCTCATTTTTGAGGTGGCAAAATCTCCTCGGGAAGAAAGAAATCTCAAGAATCAAATAGTGGTGATGGTGGTAACACTGGAGATGGAGGCAAAACAGTTGGTGGAGCAATATGAGCTCGTGGTGGTGGAATAGGTGATTCATTATTAGTAGCATTATATGCTTGCATGACCTTCATATATGGATCATCATGGAAAGGTGAGATGGCTAGCGAATACAAAAGATCCTTAGATAAATCCTCTGGAGGGTCAGAAGAGGTGTTTCCCGATGAGGCTTGAGAATAGTCCAGTGAAGCCGGGGTATAGTCAGGAGTATTTGTAGAGGAAAAAGCATCATAAACATCGGAATTAGATGGGACGATAATATGGTAGATAAAGTCGGGAGTAGACATGATTCTGTAACAACCCAGTGGAAATAACATAAGTTATTTATATAATAGTTATATATCTTTACATACTATTCAGGAAATATAGTGGCACGGAGGACTTTCTTGGATGGAAAATAGTTATAGTTTAGGTTTTAACCTTGTTCTCTATAACCGCGGCTCTTGATACCAATCTGTAACACCCCGATAATTCACATAGCAGCGGAAGCTAATTTGGGGTATTACTTCATGAATCAATAGTCATAATCATAGAAAACGACTCAAAAGAGACGTTTTGGAAAATTTAGTTATCATTCAATAATATATCAGAGTTTTACAAAAGAAGGTCCCAAAATACATTTAAAACATAAAGTTGAATGATAACAAGTTTGGAAGCCTTCAAGTCCATGCCACTCAGTGCCATAGTTTGCTTAGTTACCTGAGATGAACATGCTAAAAAGGTCAACACAAAGGTTGAGTGAAATTCATAGGTTTGTAATGAAATGGTTGAATACAAGTCATCATTAGTGGTAATAATTGCAATAAATACAATTATCATGGAAAACAATATTATTGCCCTAAGCTCATGCAACCAAACATTAACATCTGAAGTCAATTTAACTACTTGAATGAACAACTGTCCTTAAGGAAATGTAACTTGCCAAAGTTATCCTTTATTCTCAAATGTTGTGCGTTTTGTTACCCCATGTACGGGTACACCAACGGGAGTCGTCACCCCTAATAGATCTATCCACAATATTCGCGTTCACTCGCAAGTGACTAATGGTTCATGATTAAGAAATATTGGCAGTGAAGGCAAACTTAGACAATAATATATAATGATAGCATATAGTTGGAAAATATTCATGGTTATAGCATGTATCTCCCTATGGGATTTAAAAAAACATGTAAAGGTGGGACTATGAACTCACCTTAATAGGGAAATCTGATTGATGGAAAAAGTGACTCAATTAGGAATAAACGGCCTCGTCACGCAACCTGGGGTAATATGTCAAGTCTTAGTTTGATTGTTGATATACCAAAACTTTATTTCATAAAGTTTAACGTCAATGATTTTGGTTTATTAGTTTATGAAAACATCGTATCACTGTTCGGGCTATCATAATCCAGAGGTCATGTAGTAACTGTTTGAGGAGCTAGAACACTTTAAATCGTAAATCTAGCAACTCGTCAAAACATCTACCCAAATGAAACCCCTCACATGAAACTCCCTAGTAACGTGATACGTCATAGTTTAAATGATAAGATTTTATCTTTTTACGTTTTTTCAAAAGTTAGTGGATGATAAATTATGTTAGATATATAACATAAATGTTTTATAATGTTTTGATCGATGATTAATAACGATAAATATGTCGGGTTTTAATGAAATCGAGTCTTATAATATTTATATATATTTTTATAATTAATATAAAAATATTACATTTTATACCCTTGAGAATATGAAAATGACAATATATACCCTTTGTATATATTAATTTACACTTTTAAACCTTTAATTATATTTTTTAAATATTAAACCTTTAACTTTGGAAATTGGCAAAACATGCCCCTATGGTTTAACTTTAGAGTATTTACACTTTTGGCCTGAAAGTTTAATAATTTCAAAAGTTAGAATATATATCCTTATGCATGAAATGTTTTGCGTTTGAATCCAAATTCCATAATCTTTGTAATTTTGATCTCAAAATCAATTTGCAGCACATAGCTTTTTACTATAAGCTAAAATAAGTAAGTTTTACGAGCTTGTAGCTTATGAAAAGAGCTTAAGAGCTTAAAAATCCAAAATGGGTACGTTTGGTTTAGAAACAATAACCTGATGGGATTAGTTTTAATGATTATAAAAGTGATAAGTGAGCTTATAGAAATAGCTTATTACAACAGCTTATGGCTTATAGCTTATTAGGTTCACGAAAAGAGCTTTTAGGGTTTTAAGGGGTGCGTTTGGTTTAGGAAAACCAAGCGTGTTGCTTAGGGTTTTAAGAGCTTAAACATATAGCTTAATCCAAGCTTACACATGATCTAAAATACATTAGGAGCTTATTGAACAAGTTATAGGACTTACTAGGGCTTATTAGGGTTCGAATGACTTAGAATGGGTCGTGTAACCTTAGAGATGAATCAAGGATCCTTTGATCTTATACCTTGGCTTCTCTAGTGGCTTAAACTTCTTCTCTTTCTCTTCTTTGGCTCGAAATAGGTCAAGAGCAAGTGAGTGTGTTTGATAAAATTGTGTGTTTGTGAAAGTGTATGTGTTTCGTGTATATATAGGCCAAGGAAGGAGTAGTGACCAAGTTTGTGTGGAGTAGTGGCCAAGTTTTGCATTCTTATCAATGTGTAGATGACTAATGGGAGCTAGGGCTAGCTTAAAGAGGTGTAGGGTGGTGGAGAGGGTTCGATTTATAAAGGTGGTGACAAGGTGGTTCAACTTGCGTTGCAAGGTGACAAGTAGGTAACAAGGAGGTGGTGAGGTGGCAACAAGGTGGAGCAAGCTTGCTAGGTTTCGGTTCTAGTTAGTAACTAGTTTAGGGTTTCGGGTTGTTTAGGGTTTCGGGTTAGGATTGAGCGAGCATGAGGTGGATCCAAACCCGTATTCGCCCCAATACCCGATGGATACCCGGTTAGTATTATCCATCGGTTTTCCGGGTTTGCCCGTGGGTTTTGGTTATCCGCAATTGAATATTCGTTGGACATGAACAATGTAAGAAAAATATGATTTCGTTCATGGACAATGTAAAAAATATGCCTAAGTATGAAGTGAGAAAATGATCAACAAACAGTTACACTCTCATTACTATTGTAATGATTTCAAGTTAAATAATTATGTTTACAAGTTAAATGGATAATTAAATGATTAAATAAACACACAATTAATGCATTAAAGATAAAAAAAGATAAAAGAAAAACCTTGAGAGCATAAAACTCGAAGTAACGAAAGTCCACTGATAGAGAATGTGAAGGGGGAGTCAGGCGTGACTAATTGTTGTAAGTTACCAAGATATAGGAGTTGATAAATATAACTTGTCAGAATACGATGTAGTCAACATATTTTGTACGTAAGGCTAGGAGACCGCCAAAATTGGCGCTTCACTTATTATAAAAATGACATAATAGGAGTAGCCGCGGTACGGATTACGGTATACGGGTAACGGGCGGGGTATTACTAGAACCGCAACCTGAACTCGTACCGAGAAAAAAAGAAATATTTCTAACCGAAACACCCCTATCCAAACCCGAACCAGCCTGTCCCGAACCGGAACGACAACCGGTTCGGGTTATCGAGTTTTCCATCGGTTTCGGGGCTTTTTGCCATTCCCATAGTGCACAAGGTCGCTAGGGTATGGGACAGAATGGTTGGTGCATATGGCTGGTAGCAGAGCTTAGCTAAGTTTTGAACTAGTTTAGGGGGTTACGGGTCATTAGGGTTTTTCGGGTTAGGGTTTAAGGTTTAGAACGAGTAGGGGTGAGATTGGAGCGCGCTCTTCTTCTAGTTCAAATGTTGTGTAAAGAGACTTTGTAAGTGGGCTAAAGATGTAGGTACGAAAAATACATAGAAATTGGAGGGAGGCGAGAAATGCGCAGCTATTTTGAATGTGGTTGCGTTATGGGTTGTACTGTGTGTGCTGCGCATTAAGGTGTTAGTGAATTGGTTTTGGTCGGGAAAAGATATTCAAACAGTTACTGCATTGTGATGTTGTACCTATGCCTTGAAACAGCTTTATACTTTTGTTTTGTCAAGCCCCCCCCCCCCCCCACCCCCCCCCCCCCCCCCCCATATGCTAAATTCATAGACATGTATTCGCGGGTTTTGATACAAACGTTAAACGCTGCTATACAATCGTGTTTATATAAACCTTATGATTGCGTCGTCCTTAAATAGAGATAATGCTATGGTAAGTAAAATGGAGTTTATAATCATATTGTCGTGACAGTAATAGAGTTATTTGATATAAACGGATGAAATTGGCATTGGTAGGTTGCGTGAGCACGTTTACTTTGAAAATGTAAGTTACGTTACATTATGAATGGAATAAAGCAAAAATCTTTTCATAAGACAATGGTTGTTCCTAGTGTTAATGATGTAAATTAACTGAGAAAAATCTGCATCTGATTTTATCAATAGATCGCTATGATATTACATGAGGCAAAATTTGTAGGTTGTTATACGTTCCAACCGTAAAGAAATATCGTCTCGAGATCTTAGTTGTTGTGTGTTAGTGATGAGTTATGAGAAAACATTATGTGGATGACTTGGCACGAGATTTGAAATCTTCGCATGTTACCAAACGTAAATATGGTACTCTTTTAGAGTGTCATCTTACTTTGATCTATAGGGATATCGACTTTGTTTCAGTTACTTGAGACTTGCTCGATCCATAATCTCGCATCCGGTTCTTCCTACTAAGTTGAGTATTGGTCATCGAGCTCGAAGCTCTTTCTTTGGACTGATGAGAGATTCGTCAGATAGGCATTTCTTTATATTGAGAAACGTGGTAGGTACTTGTAGAATTAGGCGGTGAGATGCTTCTAGGATACCTCAAGTGTATATGTCACTGGACGCTAATCTCTTTATAAGGATCTTTTAATGAGAATGGTCTAATGTACGGGGTGTTAAGATTTTTGTACGCTTTCCGAATCGGATGGACACCTTTCCGAAGGTGACACTTTTCAACCAGTAACCCAGATACTATAACTTGGAAGATGCTAAAGGCCTTCTCGCCTATACTTGGCATATACTCCTTAGCCGGTCTCTTGCTAAGACTTGCAAGCGTGTCGAATTATGCACTATACTTTTCGGTGGTATTTCATGGATTATCTCTGGTCCGTGAGTTGGAACATTTCCACTTACGGCCCAGAATGCACAGGTGATCGCTCCACTTTCGACTATAGAGTAGCTCGAAGTGTGTGCCGTATAATACTGCATGGTAACTGTTAGTTGTAATAAAAATCTACCGTGCGTAAAGTGTCTCTCCATCCTTTTCTTGCAATTCTATGACCAGGCTTGAAACATGATCTGCTCGAGTATTGGAATGGGTTCATATACTTGTCCATCGCAGTCTGGAGGCGATGATTATGTAGATACTTATGTCTAGTTGAGTACCAAAGCAATGCATGCATTGACTGCCAAGAATCGGAATGTGTGAACTAGACTATCACGATCCGAAATGAAGAGTATCGGCACTCCATGCCTGTAAAACTATTTCCTTATATAGAAGACACACCCTTGTAAGGGTGTTTTCCATACTATACTGTCTGTCTATTTGTTGCGGGATGAAATGATGTCTGATTGGGTAAGTATAGGTGCTTAAAAATGACCCAAATTTAGTGTCTATAGTCACTAGATAGTTTTGGGTAGATAGTATTGTGCGAACGCGAAACCATATTGATATTATTTCCAATTTCCATGTGGATCATGAGTTATATCAGTTAAGCCGGATGGACTCTCTGATCAGATTCTGCTTTAAATCTAGAGCCTATAGGAATAACACTCTAAACCAACAAAAACTTTCTACTAAACTTTAGCGTGGTTAATCTAAACTTACCAACATAATTAAGCGAAGATTGCCTTCATCATTAGAGCCTGACGAAGTAGAGTTTCTATTAGATCCTTATACATCTTGGTCAGACCTGGAGGATGGAATATTACGATTTATGGGATGTCATCGCATGATTAAGATGTCCCTCTCAATTACCAAAGAGTGGTAAACCAACTTCATTCTTGATACATCGGTCCTACCATCAGGACGTACTTGCAACATGCTTTGTCCATTTCTCGTAAGTTTTCAAGATTCCTTGATGTTTTCTCAGTCTGGTTGATTGCTAGAGGTTTGGGTCACTTCGAGGATTTAGTGATAGGTAGAATTTTGGTGTGAAGGGTCATGACTACATGCTTCTAGCGTCGGATATTGTGTATTGTTTGTTCGTCCGGGCTGTAAGGCATACTTGGCTATAGTACAATTAGCCTTTCCATCGGCTGGCATAGGCTAATCTCACAATCTAGTAGAACGCTATAAGACGAGCAATTCTAACCAACGACGTATGTGATTAGAGTCAACTTTTTTGATCGAAGGATATGCTGAAGACTTTTCATGATCAGTGAACACAGTAACTTTTATGTACCGCATACAGATAGGTGTGTCCTAAATTTTAAGGATGCGGTGACTGCTACAATCTCCTGAATTCGAGGTCGTAGTTGTGGTTTAGTTCTCTTCATGAGGATCTTGAGTTGTCGAGATGCATTGCAACAACTTGTGTCTCCTTTATAAGCTTATCTAAGGGCATTACTACCGCCTCTCTCAGACCTTGATGTGATGCTCATTCATCAGTAAATGACAAAGGATCATCTTTCCCTTCTGGTCATATGCTAAGATTGAAGCTGTTACACAATTTTGCTTTTAGCAGTTCGTGAAATCTGAACTCTTGTATTACTCTCCTGATAGTACTTCTTGTGTTTATCTAGGGTGAATTTAGTGTAGAAGACTTGAATCTTCGATAAGTGCTCCGATAGTAGCCGGCGAGTACATAAGGAATTGGCCGCCGTTATTTCTGTCAGGCAGTTTAGATGCTAGAGGAGGTAGCCCAATTTATACATTAGCTTCATCTTATGCCAAGGAGCTCTACATGAAATCTTGATTGTCAATCACGTGCCGAGAAAATTGCTCGATACTGGTGTCCATAATCACATTTGGAGAACTTCGGCATATAATTTCTACGTGGTTTTTGAGTTATATCCAGCGGTTTATTCATGGCTAAATCATGCGTGTTGTTCTTTCGTTAAGTGCGAGTGAAGATAAGAATATCTCTACATGAACGACTATCCACACAAAAATCTTATCCAAGTATGATTACACGCAACGATTCGATGAGGAGCCATGAATTACAGCAGGCGCGTGTTAGTTAAAACTCCAGATGTGCATCACTTGGGATTCTGTAGTGTCCAGTATCCGCGCGTTCTCGAAAGCAGTCTTGAGGATATCTGGAATCCCTGACTCTCAATTAGGTGATAGCCTGATCTCGCAAGTCAATTTTTTTGAAGTAACACTCGAACCTGAAGTTGGTCAAAAAATCACGATCCTGCGGTTAATGGGTAACTATTTTTACACGGTATGTTTATTCAACTCCCGGTAGTCGTATACACATTCTGAATGATCCCGTCTGTCTTTCTAACAAAATCAAGACAGGAGCTCCCCAAGGGCGAAATTAGTAACTTGTCTGGATAAAACCTCGTTTGCAGAACTCATTGTAGTTGGGTCAGATTGTTGCTGAATTTCTCGTGAAAGAGCATAATCTGTAAGGTGCTTGGGCCTAATCGGTGCCGCTCCTGGAATAAAAATCTGTGCTGAAATTCTACTTGGCGAACCGGAGGAAGGCCGGGTAGATTTTGTCAGAAAAATTCTGAAAAATTTACTGGAACTACGTATATCGAGTCTAGTCGTATTTTCATATGCTAACTTGTATCTCCATTCTTGGGCTATGAAAACTTGATAATCCCCTAGATATATATCTTTCGGTTGCTTAATTATAGGATAATGAGGCTTAGTCGCTTGGTTTTTACTTGGCGATCACCGGTCATGATCAAAGTTTTCACCGTCGATGGGGATATGGACGCTTTATCGATCACGAGAATACACTAGCATGATACTTGGATAACCAATCCATACCAATGCCGACATCAAAACTACTGAGTTTAATCGGCATAAGATCAATTTCGAAAGGTTGGTTTAGCAAAATTAGAGTGCAACCCTAAATAACGGTATTAGTACCTACTAGGTTTCTATCGGCCATTTCAATGTCATAAGTGGTATCTAGTGTAATTCGGGGATATTAAGCATAAATGCAAGGAGATCATGGAGTACAAAACTTTGATCGTAGCTGGCCGTGAGAATCAGATAATGGCGTGTTAAATGTTCGGTTTAGATAGGAATGTACCCGATGACTTACGTTCGGTCTTGAGTGGAGCGTTTCTGTCACTTCTTCACGCAGTATGCTAATCTTCCTTTGTGGGCATTGTTGTTTGCTCTTGAGCACTGACTTTTGTAGTGCCCTTTTTCTCCGCAGGCATGACAAGTTACGACGTATAGATTTGTTGTTGGTATGCTTTTCCAGAATGGATGGGGCCCTTTGATTTCTGCTAGTTCCTACTCAGATGAACCCACACTTGTTGCAAAGTCTGACACTGTGACGTGCAAGGTCCTGGTATGTATGCAGGGTGCATTTGTTACAAACTGGTAAGGTTTTCCAGTTATACTTACTGTTTTCAGTTGGTAGGTGACAGCATAGCCCTAACGGTTTCTTTATTGCCTTCGATTTGTGTTGTTGGTGCATTATTAATGCGGATTGCTATTGGTTGAGCTATGGTTATTTTGGTAGTTGTTGTTGTTGGTGATAGTCTTCTTCTATCATCATAATTTCGTTAGTGATCATGAGTTTCCTTGTACTCCGAATTATGCTTAGTTACTGATCCATTAATCCTTGTGGGGTCTATGGTAATGGCTTCCTCCAAAGTTTGAGGCTTTGAACTGGTAACGTTACCTTCGAATACTTCTGGGTAAATCCCCGATGAAGACTTCCATAGCTTCTTAGTATTCTGGTTACCATACTTGGGCATAAGATGCTCAACTCCTGGAATCTTCTAATGCCCCCCCCGGACCCCCCCCCCCCCCCCCCCCCCCCCCCCCCCCCCCCCCCCACAGTCTGACAGTCATTCCTTTTATAGTCATATTGTAAAGATTCATCTTCCATTTGTCTTGAACCTCAAGTTCAGGAGGACAATAATTGCTTTATTAAGAGCTTTTTAAATTCGGACTATTGAGGAATCTTAGATAAGGCACTCTCTATTTACAATAGGATTGGGCGAAATTGAATTCCACCTGGACAAAGACTGATTTATGCAGGTTAGCAGTTACCAGTAGCAAATTTTCTGCTTTGCTAGTCCTCGTGTACAGTGCTACGTGGGAGAATAATACCGACTTCAGTTCATTCAAACTAGCCGCGATGAGAGCCAACAGCGCCTTCCGTTACCTTTGAAAATTGAAAAGGATGGCAGCTGTAACTCTGTGTAGCTACATTTTCTTGGCTACAAGAGTTCGCCACATTTGTCTTGGCTTAATGTGTTTCTATTGTATTGTCGCATTTGCTTCTATGGTTATGAGCTTGGCTCAGAGATGCGGGGCCAACATTATCAGCAAAACTAGTTTCCTGATGTTGCCGTCCTGAGTCATCGGCTGCTGGTTTTGTTGCAGATGTTGAGGTCCTCTTGGGAAGCATTCTATACAACATTTATAGCATAACATTAAAAAAAAAAAATAAATGAATCCATACAATGCTATAGTCATATCTACAAGTACATTGTTATGAAGATTTTCACCGATACATCAGTGATATGAGATCATTTGACCAAGAGATACTTATTTGATATGATCGAGTATCCTTAACAAAGAATGGCACATTCCTATTGTTTAAAAAAACATATTCATTGCAGAATTATGAACGGAAAATTTTAGGAATCTAAGACTTCCAAAGATGGGACACTTTAAAAAGCTTGATTTATATAGGTTCCTCGGGGACTGGGTCACTTTCCAGTGGTCTTTGGTATGATGCCATATGTGATGTTATACTAACTCTTGCGAAAGATAGACTCGGGGTATCAATAGGGTAGTGTGGCTGGTGGTGGTATAGTTGACCCCAACTCCCCACCCCATAAACCTGGTAATGAGATCCAACTGTTATAGACGAGGTGTGTGGAGATAATGTATAGATGTGATAGTAACAGCGTGGTGTCATGTCTCTAGGTGGTGTATGTAGCGGTTTATCATATAATGTTCAAGATATCTTGAGCCATTAATCATATCCCGAACGACTACAACTCGCGTTCGAGAACAACCTCCAGTGGTAAGAGAGCCTATGTAATCATGGGACTTCATATAGATCGCAAGATCATCAATTACCTTAACACTGGGTTTACTAGGATAGACAGTAACTTACGACATACATAAATATCCGGTTCATTGATATGCAGCGAGGGGTGATCAATCGCGATTAGAATCTCAGGACTTCCATTATGTTCATAAACAACTTGTCTTACGATATTATACATAACCAAATTTGACATCAAGTGTCGTTATACTAATTCCACACATCTCGTGGTTGGATTCCTAAACAAAAGCTGGTAAAATGACATGGATCTAGTCTAGTAGGTTGTGTGGTCCTCTCTTGTGGTTTTGAGTTCATGGGATCCGTTTCAGAAGACACTTCATACTCTGATCGGTGGCGAACCTTGGAATATCCTCGATGGTCATTTCAGAGATGTAGAAATCTGACGTGCAGTGCATAATAGATCTCTGTCGTATGCCTTATTTAGCGTCTCTCTGAAATAGAAATCTAGGACGGGCTTCTTGAAGTTCGATTTCTAGTTGGTCAAAGAATCTCGCTGTATGATTACTCGCTCACTCATTACCAAGGACTTCTTTCGTATCTTCCTATGTAGGGCTCATTTGCGCTCAAGAGGGAGCTCATCTGAAGTGATTCAAATAGTCTATCGATCTGTTCCTCATTGGAGCTTCCAGATGGTCTTATGAGAACTCTCTTCCCATCTCAAATACCTCAGGTCGGGGCGGGCAGGAAGAATCAGTAGGAGATGGTTGATAGGAAACGAGGACTAGTTTCTGAGGGATCTGGGCAGAAATCTACATCAGGCAAGACAAGAACTTCTTAGTGAATCTAAATTGTGGTCTAATGGTAGTACACTATAGAGGAGCAAACAGTTGGTGGAGCAATAGGAGCTCGTGGTGCATGGAATTGGTGATTCATTACTAGTTAGCATTATTTGCTTGTCATGACCGTGTCCTATATGGATCATCGTGATAATGTGATGATGGCTAGCGAGACGTTAAGAGATTCAGTAGATAGATCCTTGGATAGGATCAGAAGAAGTGTATATTCCCGGGTGAAGGGCTAGGGGATGGGAATAGTCCGGTGAAGCCAGGGGTATATAGTCAGGAGTATTAGTAGTAGGGAAAAAATAAAGCAAGAATCCTCAACAGTCGGAATCAGATATGATCAGATAATAGGGTGGTGGATGTAGACATAATCCTCTGTAGATGTCAACCAGTGGTCAAAATAATATAAGTTATTTTTTATTTAATATACATAATTTATGTATCATTTGCTATGCAAATCTCTTTTACGATACTATTCAGCGCAATGTAGTAGGACACGTAGACTTTGTTGGAGTGGAAGAAGTGTCGGTTATAGTTTAGTTTTAACCGTGTTCTCTATAGAACAGAGGCTCTTGATACAATTTGTAGACACCTACTCTAATTGTACATAATAGCCAGCAAGGAAGCTTATAATTGGCTATTACTTACATTGATTCTCAACAGTCATCAATCATAGAATAAACGACTCAAAAGAGGCTGTTTTGTGAAAATTTAGTTCATCATTCAATAATTATTTCTGACGTTTTATCAATATGGAGGACCCAACAGTAATCATGAAACATAAAGTTTGTAAATGAATAATCAAGTTTAGACATCCTGAAGTCAATGCCATACTCCGTGCCATAGGTTGCTCAATTTACTATTGATAAAAAATGCTAAAATGACAGAAGGGGTTACACTAAAGGTTAGTGAAATCACAGTGTTTGAATGTTGCCGTAATAGTTAAATACAAGTCAATGTCAATAGTAATACACATATGCAACGCCAAGACAAATTAATCACGACAGTAAACAAGATGGTATATGTTTATCTCTATTTGCGACTAAGCTCATGACACCGATAGTCCTTACGCAGGTGTAAGTGTTGATCATAAGTTAGTTTGCCCCAAGCGGGTGCTTTGCCAAACTACTTCCGAGTCCTCAATGAAATGCGTCCACGTGGCCAGTATGTACAGAACCTGGATCGGGGATTGCGCAAGTCTATAGGACTTTATTCAATGGCATTCGCGCTTATTCGCAAAGTAATTAACAGTTCTATGATTAGTTGAGCCTTATGGCTGTCGCAAATGGACGGTATTGGCAATAATATATCAGGATAGCATACAGTTGAAGAGTACTGATGTATTCATGTTTATAGCATGTATTCCCCACAGAAGTTTAGAAAGAACATGTGAAAGGGGGACTATGAATCACTTATAGGTGAAAAATCGGTATTGACGTCAAATATGTGATTCTGCAATTGAAAATGTAAACGGCCTCTGTCACGCACTAGAGGTGTAATAGTGTCAAGTACTTAGTTTGATTGTGTTTGCAAAGACACTTTTATTTCATAAGTTTAATCGTATAAGATTAAGGTTGTTTATTAAATTGTGAAAACATCTGTTTCACTGTTCTGGGGCTATCATAATCCAGAGAGTCATGTACGTAAAACATTTTTTGAGGAGCTAGGACACTTTAATATCGTAGATCCAGACAACTCTGTCAAAACGTTCAACCCAAATGAAGACCCTCACATGAGAAATCCCTAGAATGTGATATGTTATAGGTTTACTGCGAAGAGGATTTTATCTTGTTAAGTTCTTCAAAAGCTATGTGGATGATGAATTGATTGATAAATATATAACATAATTATTTTATAGTGTATTCGATCGATGAATGAAACGATAAATGTGTCGGGTTTTAATAAAATCGAGTCTTATAATATTTAAATATATTTTTATAATTAATATAAAAATATTACATTTTAAGACCCTTCAGAGCTCGCTGAAATTGATCAAGAATATACCATTGGTTCATATTAAGTTTACAACTTCTTAGACCCTTCGTTATGTTAGATTTTTAAATATATTAAACCTTTAACTTTAGAAATTGGCAAAATAGGCCCTTGTGGTTTAACGCTTGGAGTATTGTACTTACTTTTGACCGAAAGTTTAATGATTTCAAAGAGTGTTACAATATATCCCTATGCGTGAAATGTAGTTGCGTTTTTATCCAAATTCTATAAGTCTTGTATTTTTGATCTCATAAGTCGCAAATTTGCAGCATTAGCTATTACTGTAAGATTGAATAAGTAAGTGTTACTGATGCTGTACTAGCTTTGGAAGCAAAAAAAGTTTAGTGAGTTATTAGATAAAGATCGCGAAGAAGAGGACACGTTTTGGTTTAGAAACAGTAACCCTGATGGGTTAGGGCTTTAGGATTAGTTTTAGTGCATCGTATAAAAAGTGAGAAAATATAAGAGTATTGCTCGTGAGCTTATGTGACTATAGCTTATTCTCAACAAGCTTTTATGGCTCTATAGCTTATGAGAGTTTACTCGACAAGAGCTTTTAGGACGTTTTAAGGGGTGCATTTAGGTTGTAGGAAAACGCAAACGAACAGTAGACTTAGTCGGTTACAAAAGAGTTTGTATCCGAGCGAAGACAATATGATTATATGAAAGTTTTACAATGATGTCTCTCTAATATGACAAGAGTTGTAGAAAACGTTATAGAGCCGTTACTAGGGTTTATTAGGGTGTGAATGACTTGGAAATGGGTCGTGTAGAAACCTTGCGTCGCCTTGAATTAAGGATCCTGGTGATCTTATTACCTTGGCTTCTACGTAGTGGCCTTAAACTTCTTCTCTTTCTCTTTCTGAGGTGGTCAAAAGTAGGTCAAGAGCAAGTGAGTGTTGTTTGATAAAATTGTGTGTTTGTGAGGAGTGTATGTGTTTCGTGGTAATGATATAGGCCAAGGAGTAGTGAGTAGTGGCCAAGTTATGTCGGAGTAGTGGCCATGTTTGCATTCTTATAATATGTTGTAAAATGACTAATGGGATCTAAGGGCTAGCTTAGAGTGACTGGTGTAGGGATTAATATAGAGGTGGTGGAGTGGGTTTCGATTACAAGGTGATAAGGTGACAAGGTGGTTCCAACTTGGGATGCTAGGTGACGAAGTACTGGTAAGCAAGGAGGTGGTGAGGTGGTGGGCGGTCATGGTGGAAAAGGGGTGCTAGCAAAGGTTGGTTGACACAGGTTTGATTTATATGAAAACTGTAGGTGAGTGCCTTGAGGGATGTATGGAAAGGTGATGATCATGGTAGGAGTAGCAAGCTTGCTAGGTTTGAACTAGTTTAGGGTGTTGTTTACGGCGTCATTAGGGTTTTTTCGGGTTAGGGTTTAAGTTGCATAGATCGATGTAGGGTGTGGAGATTGAAGGGAATCTCTAGGCTCATATGTTGTGCCTATACGCAGATATTGTAAGTTAGGCTAAGAAGTGGTACGAAAAATACAAAGAATGGTAGAAGGAAAATGCATATTTTGAATAGTGGTGCATTATCGGGTTCAATTTCGTACCTTGTAGCTTTAAGGGAGTGTGCTACATTAGGTTTTAGAGGGAAAAAGATATTCAAAGGTTATGCATTGTGAACTCATGACATTATGTTATGAGAAGCTCGTATAATTTGTTTTGTATGTAAACATTACATGTAGTCGGGGTTTTTTGATAATCGTTGTGAATGTATAAATCCGTTTTATAATAAAGTTATGAATAGGTTACGTTAAATAGCATTAACGTATAGGTAAAATCGACAGTTAATAACATATTGCGTGACATATATGATGTTTATTATGATATAAAGTTGATGAAATATGCACCAGCATTGGTAGGTTGCAGTGAGCACGTTTCATATTTCGAAAAATAGTAGTAGCTACGTCTTAGATTATGGATGGAATAAGCATTAAAGATCCTTTTCATGAAAATGGTTGCATCTAATTAAGTAATGAAAATTTACAATGTAGGTGAAGAAAATTGCATCTAATTTAATAGCCATGGATAATTCATAGAGGAAAACTTCGTTGGTCTGGATATATGTAATGAATCATATGAAATGAAGTAATTACGTTCAAAACTCAGAAAACATAAAACAATCACAATTTACTATTCGTTGTAATGAATTTATTTTATTACGGACTTGTGATTCTCGAAGTCACCAAACATATGTTGACGGACTCAATCTTATAGTTTTTTTTTAGAACGACCAACCGCTCTTATAAACGCAACTATGCAAGACTCGCTAGAAAAATCGAAGTACAAAGAGAGTCATACATAGGCTCTCAAACTAAACTTGTGGGTTATTGTACATTATTATAGGGTGTTGCCAACCAAACTAGTTCAACTAAAAGTTACTAATCTACATATAGTAAGTGCACCCAAGTGAGTTAAGAACAGACAGAAACAATAATCGTCAAATTGAGATAACACATACTTTACTGGTACGGGGATTTCGCGAGCGAGGTTAGACAGAGCATACTGATTACAAGACATCCATACGCTCACACAAGTTTTATAAAGTAAACTCCTTCCAGCAAATCTTCAACTTTGAGCTTAATCTGATGGCTAATTGAACCAATTAAGCGCGCAATCCAACATGATGATCCAAGGGTGCAGTACATGATAGATTTCCACACAGCGCATACGAGCTTCCTAACGATACTCATTTTTTTCCATAGCCAAGCGCAAACTGAAGAACAAGTGCGGGAATTTCCTGAGCAGAGAGTCAAGCAGACATAAAAAGATCAGAAAATTAGGGACACACGATGCTGGTAAATTTGAGTCGGTGTAGGCAACCGATCCAGGAAACCTTCCAAGCAACAAACATTTATTTTTTATTGGAACATATTTAAGCCATCGAGTAGGCAGAGGGGCTTTCTTGTGCATAGAAACATTCAATCAAGATGAATGCTGACATCTTGACCCCGAGTAAAAATGGCACCTTCCCGATTTTGTAAAATCTCCACAACCCAATCTATCCTCTCTTATTTAGACAAAGAATGTCGCCCTTCTTTGATACGTTTGATAGATAGAGTATTGGATAAGAGTTGCAACTACCCTCCTCTACAGAACGACGGATCTGGAGAAGAAGGGTAATCCGAGGAATTGCAGCTTTAGTAGCCACCGTTACTATCTCTTTTTAATCTCCATAGCATAAATTCGGTGGAAACATAACACGAGTTTGAGCTGTTCACCTATCCCAAACTTCATTCCAATAATTGCATGCGCAATGCGCAAACCATTACCCACACGAATATGACAGTGAGAAATCAGGTCCACACCACGATCTTTAAGCATATGCACCTCCCGAATAATGGATTTCCAAGTCGAGTAACGAAACGGAGATAATTTATATAATGAGGAGCCATGCATAGACATGATGAGACGACACCACAATGAATTATCCCGTGATATGAATCTCCAAACCCATTTGAAAAGGAGCGCCCTATTTAAAGCATAAAAACTTGAGACACCTAAACCTCCATACTTCTTGGACGCAAGAACCTTGGCCCATTTGATCCACACTATTTTCCTCTCGTCGCATTGAACACCATTGAAAAAATTTCTACGTATGGACTCCATCGTTTGTAACACCGACTTAGGAACCTTATAGATGGACATATTATAAATAGGTGTCGACCCAAGAACCGACTTTAAAAGAGTAAGCCTTCCTCCAACAGATAAAGTTTTAAGTTTCCAATTAGATAGACGAGCCTTAAGTTTACCAATCGTATCGTCCCATGCCTGAAGAGTCGAGCTATTACCTCCAACCATCACCCCTAAGTATTTAAAAGGGGTTTTCATAGTCGAACAACCAAAATATAAAGCTGCAGCATTAACATCCTCACTTCGAATCCCGACTCCAAGAAGGTGACTTTTCTTAAGATTGATCGAGAGGCCGGACAACAAAGAAAAACAATGAAGAATGTGAGTAATACCAGATAGATTAGCAATAGACCACTCACCAATAAAGACCGCATCATCCGCATAAAAAAGATGGGAAATTGATGCCCTTAAAAATCCCCGCCTCGATGGCCCTAGATAACGAAAGATGAAGAGACTTCATAATTAAGATAAAAAGGTATGAGGCCAAAGGATCTCCTTGCTTCAACCCACAATGAAATTGGAATACGGACGTTGAGCTACCATTAAGGAGGACCGAAGCCATACCAGAGTGTAAGCAACCTCGAATCCACGAACACCATTTAGAACAAAAACCAAAAGCTCTAAGCACATCTTCTAAAAAATCCCACCTTATCGAATCATAAGCCTTGGCAAAATCAACTTTAAACACCATGGCTTGTTGTTTCTTATGCTTGCACCAAGAAAGTAATTCGTTTATGATAAACGGGCCATCAAGAATTTGCCTATTAGGAAGAAACGCCGTTTGAACATCCGATATAAGACCAGAGATGATCGACGAAAGTCGAGTGGCTAATATTTTGGTGACAACCTTGTAAAGACTCCCGATCAAGCTAATTGGACGATAATCATTTACGAACTTAGGATCATGGTTTTTCGGAATGAGAGCAATGAAAGAGGAGTTACATCCTCTAGAAAATGAACTATGATCGAAAAACCATTCCACAGCAGCACAAAAATCAGATCCTAAAGTGTCCCAAAACTTTCGAAAAAACTCAAAAGTGAACCCGTCTGGTCCAGGAGATTTATTCTCTCCACAGCCCCACACAGCATTACGCACTTCATCTTTGGAGATCGGACTCTCCAACATGTCCAACTGATCAGAAGACAATCGATTAGGGAAGGTATAGTTAAGTTTACATCTGTTGGCAGCCGGGGCTCGAAACCGATTAGCAAAATGCAAACGAAATTCTTCTTTGGCACGACAGGGATCATCCACCCATTCGCCATCAACCATAAATATAGAATTGCCCCTTTAAAATAAGCCGCCTTATTAAATAAGCCTCATTTGTCACACAGACGTATGGATGGTTTTATAAGCCACAAACCCACAGAAAAAGGCTTATAAGGGATTATAGCTGGTCAAATTACTTAAATACCCTTTAAAATATAATGGATTATTAAGAAAAGCTGAAAATATATCTAAATTTGATTTGATGTAATTTTATAAGATTTTACATTAATAATGTTTAGTTTCTACTAAATCGGCAAACAACTTTATAAGAATATAAGCTTTAACTTTCGGCTTATAATTTAAACTTCGTCTCAGTTTGCCCTTAGAGGGTGTTTGACTTCGGCTTATATGTGGGCTTATAAGCTTATTTTATTGTAGTTTGCCCTGAGAAGCGCGGCTACCAAATCTCGTCTAATTTTAAAAGAAAAAAAACACTTCATAATCATTAAAAAAAGGGTAAAAGCCATAAATTACCAACGTACTTTCCAAAATTTCCCGACTTGAACCCTTTACTTTTTTATTAACACCGAAACCCATGTACTTTTAAATTTTTAATCGACTTGAACCAAACGTTTGTACCGTTAGTTATTATGTGGCAACATTAGTCCATTTAGCTAACGATCGCTTTGCATCGTTAGTCCTTTAACAATAATAGTTCTTTATATGATTTTCTTTATATGATTTTTTACGTTTTCGCTCGTTTTTTTACGTTTTCATCCGTTTTTTACGATTTTGTCTGGTTTTTACGTTTTCGTCTTATTTTTTTGTGTTTTCGCCCGGTTTTTTATGTTTTTGCCCGTTTTTTACATTTTCGTCCTCTTTTTTACGTTTTCGATCTTTTTTTACGATTTCGTTATGTTTCATCTGTTTTTTTTGCTTTTTCGCCTGTTTTTTTACGTTTTCACCTGTTTTTAGGTTTTCGTCCTCTTTTTTACGTTTTCGTCCGTTTTTTACGATTTCGCCTGGTTTTTTACGTCTTCGTCAGTTTTTTTTGCGTTTCGCCCTTTTTTTACGTTTTCGTCCATTTTTTTACGATTTCGTCTGGTTTTTACGTCTTCTTTCGTTATTTTAATTTTTCATCTGGTTTTTTAAAATTTCGTTTGTTTTTACGTTTTCGTCCGTTTTTTACGTTTTCTTTCGATCTTTTACGTTTTCATCCGTCTTTTTACGTTTTCGTCTGTTTTTTACGATTTCAGCCGTGTTCGTACGATTTTGTCTGTTATTTTGCGTTTTTTATGTTTTCGTACGATTTAAAAAACGAACGAAGATTTAACAAAAACGTGCGAAAGCGTAAAAGAATGAACGAAAACGTAAAAACCAGACGAAATCGTAAAAAAAATGTACAAAAACGTAAAAAAATGTACTAAAGTGTAAGTAACCAGACGAAAACATAAAAAACGGGCCAAAACGTAAAAATCAGGCGAAAACGCAAAAAACCGACGAAAACGTAAAAAACCAGACGAAAACGTAAAAAAGAGACGAAAACGTAAAACACGGACGAAAACGTAAAAAACTAGCGAAAACGCAAAAAAGACAGACGAGAACGTAAAAAACCAAACGAAATCGTAAAAAACGGACGAAAACGTAAAAACGGGCGAAAACGCAAAAAAAAACAGACGAAAACGCAAAAAAAACAGACGAAAACGTAAAAACTAGACGAAATCGTAAAAAACGGACGAAAACGTAAAAACAGGTGAAAACGTAAAAAAAAGGGTGAAAACGCAAAATAAACAGACGAAAACGAAAAAAACAGACGAAATCGTAAAAAACGGACGAAAACATAAAAAACGGGCGAAAAAATAAAAAAAACGGGCGAAAACGCAAAACAAACATACGAAAACGTAAAAACCAAACGAAATCGTAAAAAAAGGACGAAAACGTAAAAAAACGAGCGAAAACGTAAAAAATCATATAAAGAACTATAGGGATGAGCAAAAGAACCAAGAACCGGACCCGGAACCGGACCGGAACCAAGAAGAACCGAACTACAACCAGAACCGTAGGTTCCGGTTCTGGTTCTTGAATTTGGCATTTTTTGGTTCTTGGGT
>BQNB010007658.1:0-92742 GCA_026074375.1 Tanacetum coccineum | reverse complement strand
GTGGAGGAACTAAAGAGGGAGAGGGATATGTTGGTTTGTGAGTGTACTGAGTTAAGGGGCAAAGTTGAGGATCATGAGAGGGAGTTATTATCGTACACAAATAAATTAGACCGTGTTTTGGCTGATCGACAGGACTTTGGGGCGGAAGTGGCTTCGCTGGAGCGCGAGGTTAACCGACTTCGTAGGTGTTTCGATCGTCGTCATTAGAGGGCTAGTATTAATCTCGGACTGCTAGAATAAATGTAGTCAGTTTTGCACCACATGACTACTTATGGGATGTAGTTGTTTGATTATGTAAGCATATTTCTCTTTCATGTATAATATGAATATGTTCTAAGTTTAATCTAATGATAAAGTTTATTTGGTAGAGACTACTATTGGTGGTAGCATGTGTTTGTGATGGAAATATGGAATGCATGATTAAATGTGTCAAAACACAAGTATTTGCCAGTTTTGTATAGCAAGTGAAGCCATACTCATTTGTACATAACAAGCAAAACAACCCGCGCGCTGCGGCGGGACTAATTTTTTTTCGAATATTTTTTTTACGTTCCGGGAGGGTTTTTTTTTGGCGATGCGTTATGGCGGGGCTAATTTTTAATATTTTCTTTTTTTGTATGATTCGGGGAAAGAAAATTGCGTTGGGACGGGCTAATTTTTTCCCGAATATTTTCTTTTTTTGTAGGATTCGGGAAAAATTTTTTTGCGTTGGGACGGGTTAATTTTTTCCCGAATATTTTCTTTTTTTGGGATGGTTCGATGTCTTTTTTTTGGGCCGATGAATGTAAAAAAATTGTGAACAATAAAAACTTGACGTGTTTTTTTGTTAATTTTTTACGGGATTTTTTGTGTAAGAAAATCGTAAATAGTTAAAAGTTGAGGGACCGTTTTGTATTTTTTTACTTTGGGCCAGATTTTATGCGAATTTTAGGCTAGTTTGTCGACAAATGTGTATATTAGTAATAATTTTTTTATATGGCTTATGTGTTGGGCCTCATGTTTAAAGTGTTATTTTTTTTTTTTGCTATATGGGTTTTTTTAATATAATGGGTTGTACGTTTGTGACCATATCGATTATTTTAAAGTTATTAGGTATCGAAGATGTTTCCGCGGGTATTTTTTTTATCTGAATAAATCAGAACTTTTGTAATATTTTTTTTCACTCCTACTTTGTGCATACAAATTTAAAAAAAAACCAAAATCGGACTAGCTCAAAATGAGAGCCTGTTACTGTAGCAAAGTGGCCCACTCTCAAAACGACAATGAATTTGTCACTCAATGTGTATATTCGTAATATGGAATGTGCTTAGTTGCCTTAAACTTAATAAATATTTATGGAGTTTCCTGAGACATATTCGCTTACTACATTTGTGTAGTACTATTGTTTAGATTTACTTGACATTTAAAGATGGCATTATGAGAACAGGAACAATGTTCATTATGACAGACGAGGCGTCACTTAACACCTATGATCACTTGCTTTTTATAGAGACGCTTCTTTCATTTTCGTTATTCGAATCATCTCACTTGGTGATCTCTTTGGAATTTTCATTTACTCCCTCCGTCCCACATTAAGGTTTCGTTTGTTTTTTCAGAGGTTTTACCTCTTCATCTTCAAATCATGTCTGCAAAAGAAGGGGTGCATCTAAGCTCTTTATTTACAAAGAATAAGACCATTTGTTTTTTTTTAGAAGAAGATGGTTGGTGTTAGAAGAAGAGAGAAGAAGAGGGTTTGTATTAGAAGAAGAGGTTAGAAGTGAAAATTTTTGTCTTAATTTTTGAAGAGGTTAGAAGAGCTTTTTACCTCTTTTCTCTGAAAAAAACAAACGAAAAAGCTCTTCCCGCTTCAGACAAAAGAGGTAAGAAGAGGTTAGAAGAGGTGAAATTGAAAAAACAAACAAAGCCTACTTCTTATGTTATATGATACTTGATGCAAGATATATGAATGGATAGAGTTTTGAATATATTTTTCGTTGGTAGAATTTTCGTTCAATATTATATAACACAAACAAAAATATTTATGGTCAAAGTTGAGAAAAAAATACTTAAAAGATTCCATTGTGGACACTTAATATGGGACGGAGGAAGTATCATATATGATTGGGCCCACATAAGTTTTTATCCATTTTTATGACGAGATGATATCCGGATTTCTTTTCACGGCTCTTTCGAGCCTGATTCATGTAGCTTTTGTTTCATAACGAGTTGGAATTTAACCCGCGCGTTGCGGCGGGGGGCGAATAAAAAAAACTTGAGGGGCCTTTTTTATTTTTATTTTTTTTAATTTATGTAAAAAAGTTGTAAACAATTAAAAGTTGAGGATCCGTTTTGTAAATTTTTTTTTTTTTTACTTTGGGCCGGATTTTGGGCTAAATTTTTGCACCGATACTGTAGCACTGTAGCAGTTACACTGCTACCGGCCATTTGTGAATTGTATATAAGAGTAATCATCCTTTTATATGAAAAATAATTAGGATATTTTGCGCAACTATAGACGAAAGTTAGCGTCTCTCTTACTCTTTTACAGAGTATAAGTATTGTAACAGAACATTGTATTTTATTGATTCAAACTTTATTCAAAGAGGAAACCGCACACATTATTCTTTGTACATAACACTATCAAAGTACGCTATCTATACAGAGTGCTGCGTTTCTTTGACTCGAATTTTTTTAGAAACAAAACTTGCGCAAGTTACTAGCGTGCCTTGTTCTTGGAATTATTTTGCCGTTGAGGTCTTTGAGCACGTACGTTCCTGGATGTTTGGCCTCGATAATTTGATATGGCCCTTTCCAGTTAGGATCGAGCCTTCTTGTCCACTTACTTCGTTCTTGCGAAGCACATGATCTCCAATTTTAAGATGAGTATGACGTACCTTATGGTTGTAGTACTGCTCCATTTGGTGCTTATACTTGGCTTCATGTAGCGCCGCAAGTTCCATTCATTCTTCTAATAAGTCCATATTAAGACGGAGTTCTTCGTTGTTTTTATTCTCTTCAAACGAAGGTATTCAGTAGGCAGGAACTCTAATTTCTGGCGGAAGGACGGCTTCGGATCCATAGCCCAAGCTGAAAGGGGTGCAATTATTTCCTGTTTTTGTGGTCGTACGGTGTGCAAAGTACATTCGGTAGCTCCTCGACCCACTGACCCTTTGCTTTTCCTAAACGCGTCTTTAGTACTTGAAGAATAGTTCTATTTGTTACCTGCCACTGAGGTAAATTGCTCCTTAATTTTGAGTTCGTCACACCACTCACGAAAAGGATTTTCTGCGAACTGATTTCTATTGTCGCTGATTATGACGCCTGGAATTCTAAAACGACACACGATGTTGCTCCATACAAATTTAAGAATGGTTTTCCCAGTTACGTTCACCAGTGGTGCAGCCTCCACCCATTTCGTGAAATAATTGACGGCTACGACCAAGAATTTTAACCTTCCTGGGGCCTCGGGAAAAGGACTGACAACGTTTCTATTTACACCCACTGATAAAAAGGCCACGGACTGCTTATGCTTGTCATGTCGTACTACGGATTTCGCATTATAGGGGCGTGCTCTTGACATAGTTATGTAAAGCTTTAGATGATTGGATCGCGTCGGCCGGTGTGTACACTTTGTGGGCCTATAATTACCCCATTGTGTGCTTTTTGGGCTAGTGGCTCTTTGAACCTGTAGTGTGCCCACAAAGATACAAAATGTTGCACCTCTTGTAGAATCATATTGTTCTTGTGTGGGGCGACGCACGTAACCATGATGCTAAGTAACAAGTTTTCTATATAAATCCTTGACTGAGGGATATTGTGGTGCTTTAATTATGAGCTTTCTTGCGGTTGTTGGGTTTCACTGGGAGTGTTCCCATACTCGCAATGTAATCAACAATTCGGAATCCCATACAATGTGGTTGTCTGTTCTTGACTATGTTTAATTGTTGTTGCTTCAGTGCTTCGATATTGGGAACGGACTTCTCACCAAGGACACTTCTTAGTGAGATGTGCAAATGAGGAGGAGGTCAACTTACTTAAAGCTTCGGTGTGTTTATTCTTCGAACGTGGGATATGTGTGATTGAAAAACTTTCAAAATTTTCCTGTAAGACTAGGACTTTCGCTAGATAGCGTTTCATCGATCCTTCTCTTGTCTTGTATGCCTCGTTTACGTGGTTCGTGACGAGTAACAAGTCACTGAATACCTGTAGATGGCGAACCTCTATTTTAATTGCGAGAACCAATCCTGCTATTAAGGCCTCATATTTTGCTTCATTGTTGGATGTTGAAAATTCGAATCGTAAGGCATATGTGATTTCTTTTCCATCTGGATCGGTCAAGATGAGGCCTGCTCCTGAACCCTCATTGATCGACGCACCATCGATGTATAATGTCCATATTGGTGTCTTTGCTTGAGTTTCGATCCTCGAAGTCACTGCTCCTTTGTGTTCATTAGGAGAGTCGTTTCTTGGGGTTTCAGCTATGAAGTCGGCTATTACTTGTCCCTTGATCGCGGATCGTAGTTTATATGTGATATCATGTTCTCCCAATTCGATCGCCCATTTGGCTAGCCGACCAAAGTTTTATGGCTTGAGCAATATTTGTCTAATTGGTTGATCTGTTAGTACGCATATTGCATGAGCTTAAAAGTACTAGTGAAGGCGACATGCGGTGTGAACAAGAGCCAATGTCAGTTTCTCGAGAAGCGGGTAGTTTAGCTTCGGTCCTTGTAAAGCCTTGCTAACAAAGTAGATTGGCCTTTGAATATTATTTCTTTTTGCCATGAGTACAGAGCTAATTGTTTCTCGGGATACGGCTAAATAGAGTATTAAAGTTTCTCTAACTATTGGCACGGTTAAGGCTGCCAGGGATTGCAGGTGTAGTTTTAGCTCTTGGAATGCTTCCTCAACTTCCTGATTCCACCGAACATCTTTTTTATTCATGTGCCCTTTGAGTGTTTTGAAAAATAGGAGCGCCTTCTCTGCTGATTTGGCTAAGAAACGACCGAGAGCGGCTAACTTTCCGTTAAGGCTTTGTACTTCTTGAATTGTTTGAGGTGAGACCATATCGATGATGGCTTTCACCTTCTCGGGGCTGGCCTCAATTCCTTCTTTTGTTATCATATGTCTTAGGAATTGACATGTTTCAACACCGAACACGCACTTCTTAGGATTTAGCTTCATATTAATGCGTCACAAAATATTAAAGGTTCCTTCAACATCGGTTAGCAGACTTCCTTCATCTATGCTTTTGACCACCATGTCATCTACATAGATTTCTATGTTTCGACCAATTTGGCTTGAAAATGCTTTATCTACCAATCGTTGGTATGTCGCACCAGCATTCTTGAGTCCGAAATGCATTTTCTGATAGCAGAATGTTCCATGTTATGTATGGAACGATGTCTTTTCCTCATCCTCCTTTGACATTTGTATTTGATGGTATCCTTTGTAAGTGCCCAGAAAGCATTTGAACTTGAATCCTTTTAAAGACTCGATCTTCTGGTCTATCTCAGGGAGGGAGTAACTATCCTTTAGACAAGCTTTGTTTAAAC
Source organism: Tanacetum coccineum (assembly GCA_026074375.1). Classification (NCBI taxonomy): domain Eukaryota; kingdom Viridiplantae; phylum Streptophyta; class Magnoliopsida; order Asterales; family Asteraceae; genus Tanacetum; species Tanacetum coccineum. The sequence goes on along the minus strand of BQNB010007658.1, from coordinate 87,211 downwards.
TTGTGAAATCGATGCACATGCGCCACGTTCCATCGTTCTTTCGTACCATCACCGGATTTGCAACCCATCGAGGGAAGTAAACCTCTCTAAGGATGCGTGCCTCTACGAGTTTGCTCGCTTCTTGCGTAATTGCTTCGTTGCGCTCCTTAGCTAAGATGCGTTTCTTCTGCCGAATTGGGAAGATACGAGGGTGTATGTTCAGTTTATGTTCTGAAAGATCTATTGGTATCCCCGTCATATCCGAAGGTGAATTGGTTGGCACATAACAACTTTTTCAGCTCTTCTTTTAGTGTCACTGGTAAGTTTGTGTCGATTGAGACTTGCTGATCTGGATGGAGGGGGTTTAGCACTACCCTTTCTTTTTCTCTATGGGTCTTTTGTTAGACATAGGTGGGTTTTATTTCATCCGTCTGTCCCTTTTTTCAAGAAACTTAGAGGCACTCCTCTTGACACGGTACATCCCCTCTAACGACAGCGATACCTGATGGAATGGGAAATTTGATGAGCGAGTGTATTGTTGAAGGAATTGCGCCCAATTGCCTTATTCCTGGTCATCCTAATATGACGTTGTAGGGTGATGGGGCTCGTACGACCATAAAATCTAGCATGACTGTCTTGCTGCATCTTCCTTTGTCATCAGACAAGGTTAGGGGTACGTTTACGACTCCAAGGGGCCATAATATCTATCCTGAGAATCCTACTAGTGGAGCTTTTGGTGGTCGGATTTTCTCTTTTCTCCTTGACTCAGCTGTTCAAAACAGTGCTCGTACATTATTTTCGTCGAGCTTCCACCGTCCACATAGATGCGATGTGTGGTACTTCCTCCTATATCGGCCCTGATGACCAATGGGTCTTCCCCAGTGCAGTGTCTCGGTATAGGATCCTCCCTTGAAAATGTGATTTTCGTGTCTTGTTGCAGTGCTTCCGGTTGGTAGTGTAGAGGTTTTTACTGCATGCTAGTCATTAATATTTCATTCGCTTCCTTGTGCTCCGCGTTTTGTGGCTTCCATTCAATTTTATTTTTCCCTTTGTCTGATGGTGCGATTGAGTTTGGGGTTTGGTTGCTATTATGGGTCTTGGCTCCTTTCGCAAGATGGCTCAGTCGACCACTTCTGACACATGCTTCAATTTCTTTTCGTAAATCGACACAATCGTTTGTATCGTGCCCATAGTCATTGTGAAAGTCATACTCCAATATTTTGTATGATCCCTGCGATGGCCGGGTGTGAACATTCGTAATGCGGGTCTGAGAAATGATTTTCCTTCTGATGTTGCATATGTTTCTTTCGGTGACTTGATTAAGGGGATGAAAGAGGGTTTGTAGTTGCTGGATCGGTCGCTAGGTTTGGTATTGGGGCGGGACACAAACCTTTCTTTCTGACTTCTCGATGGATCCTTGTGGCTCACGCCGTGTCTATTGTCACTATTACTCTACTTGGAGTCTTGAAGCTGATTTTCTATGTTTGCTTCATTGGCTCGTATGAAATTATGTGCCTGCGTGGACAAATCTTCCATTAATGCAGGTGGGCGAGCAATAAGGTCTTTAAAGAACCTACCTGGGCGTAGTCCTTTGATGAATGCCCCTGTCATCATTCCATCTGAGCGGTCTGTCATATGCAATGTCTCTTTTCCGAATCTTCCCAAGTAATCCCTCAACCACTCATCTGAGCGTTGTCGAATCCCGAGTATCTCTGCTTGGGTTTTTTGGAATCTTCTTTGTTGCAGGAAGTTAGCTCGAAAATTGTCCCTCGACTTATGAAAACTGTTTATACTTCCTGGTGATAAGTTATCATACCAAAACCTGGCTGCCCCACACAAGGTTATGTGAAAGAAACGACACCATGCTGGCTCTGGGAGTTTATGGACGTCCATGGTCCCCATGAATATCATGAGATGATCAACCGGGTCTGACATACCATCGTATGTCTTCAAGTGTGTTGGGACCTTGAGCCCATATGGCATGTCATAATCTCTTATTTATGGTGTGAAAGGTGATGGCACCAGATCGCGTACATTCATCTCAGTTTCTTTAAATGTGAATGCTACGTTGTAAAAATCAGAGTTGGTTACGAGATTTTGCTTATGAAGCCCGTTCCAGTTATCGGCTATGGTTCGGTTTTTCTTAGACGGTTTTTTGGAGATGGCAATTTCTTCGGGCGTCTTTTGAGCAGCCCTTTCGGGCAAGCCTTCCATGTCTGCATTCCATGGTCCCATGTCAGAAAGATTGTCATCGCTGAATTGGGACGTATAATTTATCTCTTTTCTTTTCGGAGAGAATGCTGAATACATAGCGTTGATTTGCTCAAAATTTTGGACCACAAACTGCATTATTAGGTCTCTGACAACGTCGTTGGATGCATTCCCTGAAGTATGGTCGAGTATATGATTCTCGGTAGCGGGTCGAGATGTGTTCATTTCTACCGGCGGTTCCTTAGGGTCAGACCCATTGGGTCCTTCCTCAAGGGTGTCTACCGGTACGATGAACGGGGTTTTATCCGCCATAGGGCACTAGCTTTGAAGAGTTAGTGGGAATTATTGCACGGTCCCACGGATGGCGCCAAATGATGATACGTAAATCCACAGGCCTCTATGAAGGACTACAACTCCAAAATGTTCGACCTGTTTATATTATGTATCACTCAACAAAAGAAAGACAACGTTAGGAGTAAGACGGGACTTTATCCCCGTATTAAGCTCCGACGCCCAAATCAGATGGCGTAATAAATGTCATAATATAAATGATTTGTGTTTTGTATAATAGAGAGAGATGGAGAGATTGTATCTTCATCGAGCTCACCGGTGTCCTATTTATAGTGTTAGGGACCGAATAACAATCGAATAACTATCGAATATAAATCGAAAAGTATCTAGTAGATCGAATATATTCTCAATGTAAATATTCTTTGGCCCTACTTCATTTCTAGAACAACTAGTTATAATATTCTTTCATGGTCCCACACAAAGCCGTATTTGAGAGTGTGCGAGGTGTGCTGTCGTACAGGGCATCCAAATTATCAAGGCCTCAATTTTTTTATGTGATATGTATATATATATATATATATATATATATATATATATATATATATATAGATTTATATTAGTATATATATATATATATAAATATATATATGTAGTAGATATATTTTTATTTAATATATATATATATATATATATATATATATATATATGATCTATAAAGTGACTACAAGTAATTGATTCAAAAAATTGTGTTGAAAAATTCTAGCAAAGGCACTTTTGAAATAGTTGTTTATCATTTTCTCTCTTTAGAAAAGTCTTTAATTTCTATTATATACCTCATTTTCGTTGTTAAATTGAATTCTGCACAAGGCCTCCGTAGACTCGGAGACGACATTGATCCCACATAGGATATTATTTGAACATTTCATACGTGTAACACTCTGCTTATTATGTAAAAATTGATTAAAACAGGGTAATACATATAGTGTCACAAAGAAATATTAGAAGTAAAAAATGGAAATCTAGTCGTTAACTCACTTTTCCAACCGTTCTATCACAGCTGGCGTGAGTCCGTTGACTCATTTTTCATTTGGCGCAGAGGGGGCGAGGAGGGTATCGTGACTTGAGTCTGACGACGTCAAAAATCTTTACATGTCCACGAATAAATAGTACCAAAGTCAAATCTTTAAACCAAACGAGGTTTCATACCCGCGCTTCGCAGCGGGATGTTTGTGCTTGGACGTTTTTATACTATCTATTTAAAGTAACACAAACAGTAACTCCAGAAAATCACTTCAAGTTTATAAATGTTTACTGGTATCAAGTATTAATAGTGAACATTGATGAAAGCAAAATCTAGCAAATTACTAACCAAACTGATAGAACATAACCAATTGAAGCTTGTTGAGAATCAAGGAAAAGTCTAGGAGAAGCAGTCAATTGGCGGTCTATTACATGATAAGGACAATCATTGCTCCACATATAGCACCAATTAATCTTCTATTTCCATTACACAATGGCGGTATTCGTTTCGTTTTAAAACAAAATTGGAACACATAGCGACTTTAGCTTCCACTAAAAGATCAGTTGGATTCTTCCGACACACTTCAGCAACCGTGTAACCATAAAGATTTTCAGCGGCTCGGTTCCTGCATCATAAAATATATATGTTGGCATGTCTTACATCAACATTTATAGACCACTTGTAAAAGATTGGCTCACCAACAAATTATTTTTAGTCCATGATATAGTTCATCATGTTCAAAGTGAACACCTGTAACCATCAACCCATTCCTTTTCTAACGTTTTCCGCCTGCTTCATCTGTTAGAGATAAACATGTCGAAATCAGTAAGTCGCATCAAGTCATTGATCATACATGTGTAGAGTGACATCTCAGGTATCATTTCTATAACCATTCCCATCAAGTATGTCATAATTATGGTGCGAAACCTTTATGTTGAATGTTGTTGAAGTTTCTAATCACATATGGTTTCGATCTCATAAAAAGTTGCAAACAAACAGATTCAGTTAAAGGAGCGAAAGTTTATATAGTTTGGTCAAATTTTGAGAAGGATTAGCAACACAACTTAGTGTCTACTGAACCAAATGTGCAATTAGAAAAGCAAAGAAAATTGAATGTTACCTTCCCTGATCTTCCCTCATAGACATTTGTGTCTGATCTAGAATGATGAAGCTAAACACCCACCTATACGCTGCAGTGGTTTGCATTTGGACCCCAATTATGACATACCAAGTTTGAATACAAAATTTTCATGATACTAAACTTCTAGCTTTCGGGCATGGTTTCGCACCATAATTATGACATACCAACAACAGCCGACGCAAGCAGCGGCACCTATAAACCTGCATAAACAACACATTTAGAAAAAGCTTGAACAAAAACAAAATAATTAAAATAAAAAACTTCAGTTTGGAATTCGTATCGACATCACGACCTTCAGATTAAGACTTTTTTTATATAACTTAAATCAAATGCTAGCTTGTATTATTTACTAAGTCAAGTTCTACAATTCCAGACCCTTTTAAGGGTACGTTTCCAATCTTTACAGTAAAAATTGTCTCATCCAATAGGCACACAAAAAAATCATCAACCATCAATATCAAAATTCGTTTTGGCCTATAATCGAAACCCAAATCTGAACCGAAATTACAGCCACAACCTAACTGTACTATAGATTTTTACTTACACCAATAGCCACACAACAACAATCCTATACTTTTCAAATGATTTCAAAATTTCTCAGATATCTAAACATTATAATCATCTTAAAACACTCTAAAATCTTAACTCATAATGAAGCACCTCAGTAACAAAACGATTTGTATATGTCGCCGATGTTTTTCTTACTCCGTGTCTATGTTTTTCTGATTAAACTAAAAAACTACCACCAACCGAAAATCACAAACTTAATCATCTATTCGGAGAGTAGCTTGTTAAACTCAATCATATGCTTATGTAAGTCTATAAGCTCAAGTTAATTAAGTCATAATTAATAACCTAAAAAATGAAGGTTTTTTAGTTTTCAAAACCAAGCCGATAAGGTCATAACAAAGCTAATCCAAATACCCACATTAGCATATAAGGTCATCAAAATAAGGCATTGTAAAGGGTGTATATAATCCTAGCATTACTTTCACTTCGAAACACACCCGCTCACCTAAACACATAAATCTATTAGATCGTAACCGATCCTATCCCTTTGACTCTCGCAGATTAAGAAAATCATCTAGCAGCACATCTTTCATGGGAAAAAGTGTTTCGGACCAACCTAAACTCATCTTTTTTTATTTGACCCTTAAAAATTATTACTTGTTTTGACCCAAACCCATCAACCAACCTGCCTCATTTTGCCACATGTAAATTAATACCTCTAATTCTGCATCTGAATCGGTAGCAGACATGGAGCTAGGATTGTCTTCAGGTTCTGATTCAAGGTCTTTATTATTTGGTTACAGTCTTGATAATCTCGAAGGTGATCTTTGGTTAGTAAAGACTCAAGGAGAGACTCTTTCAGGGAAGAAAGATGGAAATTTGGATAAAGTTTTTGTTTCTGTTGGTTTGGATTTCGATTGATCGTTGTCCCTCGTCAATCCATATTGGCTGTATAAAATAACAACACAAAGGATTTGGTCATGGATCATAGTAATAATTTAGCTTGACTTTGTCAAGTTAGTTATGGAAAACAGAAAGAAATTATATAATTAACTAATAGTTTAAGAACTTGATGACCCACCTCATAGTTTTCATGGATGTGCATGATACAAACTCATGTAGCAATAGAATCTGGTTAATCGATGATTCCCTCCATCAAAGCTTACACCTTCCTGGAAATGAGTGTAAACACTGATTCGATAAAATAAGCTATAATGCAAGTGCATATTTACTTTAAAAGCATCAAAATTTGCAGAAGTTGATCCAATGCCAGAGCATTCTGCTCAAGAAGCATTGTGCGAAAATAAATGGGCTCGGGAGCCTGTGATCATACCTTAACTTAGCCTTTGCTTTGGTTAACTTACTTGCTGCAGCAAAGCAGCCTTATGAACATCCCGACATCAATCCTTATTGCTTTGTTGTTGCATATTCCGTTAATCCCCGTCTCTTGGATAGCGTGTCCTACATATACGTATGAATCTCGTGCTCGGGGTCTGAAAATCACCACCAAGAATGTATAGTGTTTAACCATGCACCTATGTTACGTAAAAAATTAGAAAATGGACTTGCTTCAGCTACCTTTTTTGTTGCATCACTGAGTAAGAGGTTTTTTCATGAAAGACGAAACAATAGAAGCTAAGTCATCTCAGTGCCCAGAGAACTTGTAATCCGCACCTTCCATGATGTGTAGGTTGTGGTTTGTTATAACCTTTGTAGAGGCCAATGTCTCTTCTACTCGGACGACTGATCGCGAACCGTTAAACTTTAGAGGCCGTGTAATGGTAACATACCACGCTGAATTACAAAGACTATTAATCAATGGGTATGTGTTAAGAAAATGGGTCAAGAGAGTAAAAGATGAAAAAGAAAAAACCAATTGCAATCATTAAAGCTGTTAAATAGATTGAATAGGTAAACAAAAAGGGCATTTGAATGCTTAAAAGACTCTTATTAGATTATTATATTAAAAAAGTTTAAGCATAAAATAGTCATGTACCTTAGCTAAATACTGTAACCAAATATCAAAGCTTTTTTAAGGGACAAAAAAGGTGTGAGTGTACATACAAATATTAAAAACTTAGGGGAAAGGAAGTACTGCATATGCAGAACCTATTTCGCTTGCTTCTTTCTGGCTTTTAAATTCTTTTACTTTCAAATGCAACCATAGAAAATACCAGCGATGAACCACAAAACTGTGAACTGGTGTTCCTCGCTGCATAAGTCAAAAAAGGAGTGTGCAACTTTATAAAGAAGAACAACCTTAGTTCTAGCTTAAGGGTGCAACTTTCTTCCGCTTCTTTTCGCTCTCTGACCCTGTGAAAGCAAACAAAGAACGGATCAATTAACTTTGTCACAAAACTTAAATCAACACTTGTAATAGTACTATTCATATAAAAGTCATAAAGGCACAACACGTTATATTTTTCGAGTTAGTACCATCACAACATTGAACACCGGTATGAAGTTTTTATATAGTCATGCTAGACACGGATTTCTAGTGGCATATTCTATAGCCTATAGTGTATTAAGAACCACATATAGTTTAAAATATCTTTAAGAGAGGTGTGTGCTGTCAAGCTTATTTGAACATCTTATGATAATATCAGCTTACGTTTTAATTTTAGTTATCAGCTTTTCGCATACATAGAACTTTCCAAATAAGCAGCCTAATATACATCTAAAGTAAGCATACCCGAACACCCGTTACTAACACTAAAATTTGAGGAAAAAAGTGGTTTGCCTAAAATCAACATAGCCATTTAGGTTTTCTAAAACGCATGACCTATATGGTTGTTCTTCTATTTCAATCTGTACAAAACGACCGGTCCAAACACCCCTTAGCAAATAAGCAATTTATATAATATGTACATTATAAAATGTACATAATATACGACCAAATAGAACAACATACAACCGTCAAAATCAATATAAAGTCGCATACACAACTCTGAACCAAACACCCTTATCAGTTTAATTAATAGTTTAATTAATATGAGAAAGTGTTAATACATTAAATTAGCAATACACATCACGTGATAAATCTACATGTTTTTTGGACGTTTTGTAGCTTAATTAGGCATATCGATTTACAGCCGATAAACTAACCTGAAATTCCCTAAAGCATGATATTCTGTGATCGGCAATACCAAATGCAAATCGCTGTCCAACTTCTACAAACACAAAGGTAAAGAACACAATTATACTATGCTGAGCAAATAGTATAAGGTTCAGATGGAGTAAGAAAACATACCTTCGGGACGACACTTCAATGTCGTATTGTTCAGCAAGGAAGCAACATGACCAATATATGACCACACTTTTTCGCTCAAAGAGGGGAAAAATTAATTATTCTGTTACTTTGAGGCTTAGATTATTAGGCAATCGGATATTATGACATGGCCGTCATGGCTGCAAACTTGGAAGCTTGCCCCGCCAAGATGCACATTATCCAAAAATTTAATCGAACCCGCGTAGAGATAGTCTAATATTATCAGCACAACCACTTAAAATCGTTATGGTTATCTTATAATAAAAACTGCTTCCGACCTGGGTGTCCTATTAAATGATTTTGGGTTAAAAGCATTTAACCCGACCCGGGTGTCTTATACATGCATCTTTTTTGATACATCTCTCTCTCACTTCCAACTATTGTTCGACCGCGCCCGTCAAAAAAGATACGATGCCCTGAGTATAGGCATGTCTATGAGGCTCAGATAGTTTGGAAATCGAAAAAAGTGAATACATCCGCCGTGGCTGCAAAACTAATGATTTGCCACGCCAAGACGCAGACTATCACATCTTTAGTCGAGTATCTTAGATTCATCACAGCCTCCTATAATCAGTACCATCATCATTGTAAAAATCGAAGAGAGTCGATACATTCGCCATGGTTGCAAACCTAATGATTTGCCATGCCAAGATGCGAAAGATCACACCTTTAATTACAGTAGACAAAAAACACCAAGGCAAATGTAAGCCGAAGCAACACACAATTAAGCAAATACACAGCTTAATTTTTGTGCCTTTTTCCCTTTTTCTGTTTTCCCAAGCACGTACCAGTAAAGCACGCAAACCACAAACAACCATAATTTTCAAATTCAACATCCTTTTTAATTGGGAGACGCAAATAGAGGAACAATAAAAAAAGATGGTATATTCGACATGGCTGCAAGCTTAGTAAGCTTACCCTGCCACAACGCAAATCACCCTATAAAACAACCAAAAAAACAAATGGCATAAAAGATTATGGTAAAAATCGAGTCCTCATCGACCGATGTCTGCCGTCTCGCGATTCTTGCGTTTATGGACCGAAGGAAAATCAATCCAATAAATGAAAGATGCTTGGAAAAGAAGTTATATAAGCATATACTTGAAGCTGCTTATCTATTTAACCTGTTAAATGCAATATACACTGGACATAGCAGTTAAACAACCATTGAGAAACCATTTCTCCTACCCACCATCATTGTAATTGTAGCTTAATCTATATGTTTCTCAAAAATATCGTCACACATCTTCAATTGCCGTACTTTTTTCTCTCTCCATAAATCCTAAGCAAACATAATACCAAACATTCCTCTAAACCAACATAATGAACAACAAAATCAACTAACAGAATGTGCATATATTTCTAAACAACCACAAAAAATGAAACCCCATTTTCTTTATATAAATATGAACTCAGAGACATAAATTGGGTAAAAAAGAGCCTACCTTGAACATCTGACTATCACTGATCAACAAAAGCTTAATCAAATAATCACCAACAACCTTGTTAAAAACACAAAATTCAAAATCAAATCAATATATAAAAACATATGAAAACAAAATAAATAAAAATTCTACAAAAACCTAATAATCATGGTGCAAGGTCTGGTTAATCTTGAATCTGAGTTACCAAGTGTAGAGAGAGATAGAGTTTTTGTGTGTTTTTAGAGAGAGAGAGAGCTGTGTGAGAATGGAAGAATCCAGAGACTGAATCAATGAAGATAGTGAGGGCGATGGATCTAATTGTGGTTTGGCAAGACACGTATTTGTGTTTTAGCAAAACACGTGTATCACACAATAATAATAGAACCGGCTCTTCAGGTGGATCAACGGCAGGTTTCCCGATGGGTAGGTTATACCTCCGGTGGGTTTCCGACTGGTCGACCCGAGAGCATTAATTGCCAGTTGCTACTCTTTAATTAAAGTTATAGGCTGTGTTTGGATAGGGGCTTTTAGGGGCTTGGGCTTTTAAAATAAGCCGGCTTATAAAATAAGTCTCGTTTGTCACGCGGGCTTATGAAAGGGCTTTTAAAATAAGCCGGCTTATAAAATAAGCCCCATAATATAATATTACTAGCTTCAAGGCCCACCTGTTGGGCGACGAGCTTTAAGATTTTGTTCAAAAAAACATTTACATTTTCATAGTGTTTCGATATTGTTTTTTGTTGTTCTAACTATTTGCCTATCATTTAGATAACTTGGTCTGATTTTTATTTTATGTTATCATTTACAACACATAGTTGTTTTAGTGTTGTTTTTAAAATTAAACAACCCAATCATAGCATGGTCTGATGCACACAACCCTTAATCCAGCATTTTACATACCCATTCATTGGTTAATCCAACAGTAAAATCCAATCTCAAACATCTTATATAACAACAGTTGTGGACCTTAAAGATACATGCGGTGCATTTAGTATAAAAAGATTTTTACTATAAAGTTCAACCAACCGAAGCTACTTATGATCATCACTTGTCTGTAATGCTAGGATTAATAGTATTATTTATAAGTAGATTAAGAAATAAGAGCCATACATCTACAAATAAATCCAATACATTGTTACCTGGTTATGCCTCGACCAATATCTTTGGCCTATAAGTAAGAAAGTAATCATATAGAGTACAAATAAAATCAAACATAGATGTAGAAGTGAATGGGTAAAATGATAGGAACTGGTAGAGGACAACATCCGTTAACAACAATTTTGCAAGTGCTTATTACTTCCATTGTGTTACACATGAGTTGTTACAATGAAACTTGGGTAGCTACAACCTCAGAACGACAAGAGTATAGTGCTTGAAGAATGTCGTTGCTAAAGAAATATATGTGGAGTTGATTTATTCCATATCTCCAAGATATTCTTTACATGCCGTTGTCTTGAAACGCGGCTTAATCTGAGCCTTTACATTCCGTTTCCTCTGCGAACTATAAACTACAATTTATTTAAGATTTACCCACATTTAAAGACTAATATGACAAACAGATGGTATTACCTGGACTTTTGATGAAGTGTTTTTTTTGAAAAAAACCCATCGTCCATTCCATAATCTGCAAAGAAGCTGGATAACTTAGGTATAGAAGGTGTAACATGACTAAGCGTATTCACGTTTCCAGAACCTGTTTCCACAGTTTCAAAACTATCCATATAGTGAAAGCGAGATCCTCATTCAAAGTGATTGTAATCATTACGAATTCTATCAGGGCACACTAAAAATGATGAATGGTTGCATATTCTAGATTTGAACTATATCACAATGAAGCTAATATATGGTGATAAAGATGGATGCGTCATTGTTTTTAACCATGGTCTGTACTTCTATATTATATATTTACTTGCTAATACTTGAAACTACCATTGTGTACTTCCTTATCTCACCTTTGTGCTTGTGTGCCCTTTGCTTTGTATTGTGCCACCTCTGCTAGGTACTTTTGTATTTACATAGGCTTTATTTTCTGATACAACTTCAAAGGACAACGGGATTCTCATTAATCATTTTAAACATACCCACCTGTTTAAACACAAAGAAAAGACATTGATCACAACGAGATGTTGCTTCATTAAAGGCCTAGGAAAGGATATATTTTTCATATTCTTATTATTAAGTTGTACATGTTATGCTTGTTTCTAGAGTTATCCGCCCAGCAAAACCTTCTCAACATGCCAATCTAAGGTCCATATAACTTCTAAAAAATAATCTCGCGTATATCTTTGAGGTGGTAAGATAAAAACAAAACTATGTTTGTAAGCATTTTCATATTTAAACTTTGATGTTGATGGCTATGGTTGAACTATAATAACTTTATAACTATATTTAACACGTTTGCTCATAACAAAGTTAACTTTCTCTTTGCAAAAAACTAATTATTCTATAATAAAAGTGAATATAAATTAGTATTCACTCATGTTAACTCATTATATTACTCATAATTATCAATTTTGAACAGCCAACATGAAAAAAAGGTTTTTAATTGATGTCTAAAGGGGTGTTTGGTTACTGCTTTTTTAGTTATTGTTGTCTAAAGGGGTGTTTGGCTACAACAATAATGTTGCCTAAAGGGGAGTTTGTTTATGGCTATCTTTGGTTACTGGTGATGGTCATTACACCATTTACCACCTACAGCAATCCACAACACTAAAATCTCGAAATAGAAAACAAAGATCTGTTTATCTAATCCTTTTGTTTTTCTAAAACTTTACTATAAGATTGTGAGGTAATGCTTATGATAGGCGAGTATTTGTTACATTTTTAAACCATTGAATTGTCAGACGTAAAATACCTTACACGTTTAACACCAAAATTAACCTATAACTATTAAGAGATGCAGGATCAAAATAATAACCTTGATATTGTAATCAAACCTCTCCATCGCCTGCTACATCAAGTGTTGATTGTGTGTCTGCATATCTTCATAAGCTCGACCGATAGTCTGAAAAGATGCAACATGGTTGATCACAAGGATATGATTATATTGACGTAACAAAAAAAAAGCATAACAATAAAAATGGAGGTCATGGCTTAAGCAAAATACCTTAATTTCATAAATATAAGACTCTGCCTCTCTACCTTTAGTTTTTATGGCCTTTGAGAGTTCCAAAACATCCATGCACATCGCCATAAATTTTCTTATAACTACATACAGAAGTTTCATAAAGCAAACGTTGAATTATAAATAACTGGCATACGGATAAACTACATAGTTTATTGGTACAAGTTTTCAATTCAACATCAAAGCATAAACGTGCAAATATATATGATATAAAAGAAGTCAAAATCAAAAAAAACCATTCCTGACTTGTCCGAATGTTTCCCTTAAATATCACAAGCAATTCAAAAACAACACACACACAAACAAACAGCTTTAGCAAACTACAAATCGTTGTTCATAAAAAAACAACCTCCATATATATAAAAGACACCTATGGCGTCATCTAGTGCAATATAAGCATTAGACTCCCACTGCATAAAATTCTCTAAAACATCTTCAAGCAAAGACCATGCTTCCAAAAGAATCTTCAGTACCATCGATTTCGAAACCAAAATCTACAAAATTAGAATTTAATTTAAATTTAACTGGCTAATAAACAAATTTATGCATAAACCTACTCATGCATAATATCACAGACTTAGAGAGAGTCTAAAAAAAAACCTCCTGCAGAGTGGTGTCAATGAACTCTAAGGCAAAAAAAAAAGAATTAAAAACAAAAACAGACACAAAAAACCACAACACCTAAGATCAGAATTAATACAATGGCTTAGACTTGGAAGCGTAAAAACCAAGACTTTTCTTAACTTTTCTATTTTTAACTTTACCTTTTTTTTCACTATTCTTTAAGCAGTTTTTACTTCAATTAATAATTATTTCTTTTATTATTCGCCAGCCCCATAAACCTAAAATATAGAACAAACACAACAACACACAAACCAAAAACACCCCACAACACACACCACCCAAACAAAACCAAAGTTATACTCTTTTCTACCCCCTCCGTCTCCCTTGACAGTTGCCAATAACGAACTCACCAATCCAAGACAGCATCAGCGATGAGAAAACAACCAATCACCCGACCTATAACGATAACTCCCCTACCCACCCCCACCCTCTCTCACTAAACACCCTAACCCTTATTAAAGTTTTAATAAACAAAAAAATTAACCATCCGGCTCCAATCCAATTTGAGTGACTTACAACCGTACCTCCTTTTTACACACCTGGCTACTATACCTAATAAGGCCGTGTATCATCATGAACAGAAACCAGTACCAAAAAGCCGCCACCCACCTACCACACACAACAATCCACAAACCTCTCATATCTGAATCTCGCAAGATAAAATAGTCTTTGCTTTTTATTCCAAACACACAGTTTGAGAAAGGACATCATAAATTTTCTTCAACGCCTTTTCATTACAAATGTGTAGACATCATCATACAATTACTAATATTCTTAGAAATGTAACAACAACAAAATGTTGTAAATATCAAGCCAAGAACTCTTACTCTTGGACACAACCATGAATTTCTGTATGGATTCCAAATTCATTTTAAAGTACAACACCTAATACGAAATGAAGTTCCAAGAAATGCATAGAATTTTGATAGAAAAATCAGCAACCAAACACCCTGTTTTGACACACCAATCAGCAACCAAACACTCCATGTTTTTTAAATCCCATACAAATGGTTAAAGTAAAAATGAAAATGCAATTACAGACTCTTAGCAAAATGTTGGTTAAAACACTACCTGGTCTTCTTATTTTACTCTCTCCCTCAAAGCATGTTGCCCATTGAGCTTGTTCAGACCAGCCTGTAAAAAGAATATAAATGTTGATGTACCACAATACCCACATTTGATGCGTAGTATAGCATATAACTTTTTGTTAAGTGATAACCAATCACTTATAAACCATCACAATATATAAATAAATAGTACTTCTTAAGGTCCTCATTGTATATCAACTACTCACCAGCTATTTGGATCTCGATGAATAGAGTTTCATCAGCTTCGCCTCCCTCCAAAGACCCTCTACCATCATTTACTACAAACACATTCAAAATCTATTACTTACGAAAACAAAGATTGTATATGCTATATGAAGTACCTTGTTACATTTTAGAAGCTATAAAGAAGGTGGGTGAAAACATACCATTTGGTGATTGTTATGATCCCACAACGGCCAAGTATGAGATTGGTTGATGGTTTATAATGTCTAGGTGTCCCCTCCTCAAACAAGCTAGCTTTTTGAGTGAGTTCTACACTTGGACTTATGAACCGATACGAGCCAAGTATGGGATAGGTTCGTATCAATTGGTATCAGAGCTGTTTCGATTCTAGGGTATCACAAAAAAAAACTGTTGATTCAAGATGACAAAGGTAACTGATCTGGAGGCGAATCTGGAACAGTTCAAGATCGAGCAGGCTGCAATCAACTCAGATGCAGCGAAACAACTGGCTTTGTTGCAAGCAACGATTGAGAAAAACAAGGTTGAAGCAAATCAGCAATTCGCTGAAATCATGAATGCTCTCAAAGCCTTACAACCACCCACCACCCTTCCCGAGGATACAACAACAATGATTGATACGAAAAAAAGTGGTGAAGACTCTGGTAATTTGGAAGAATTTATGGTTGCATCAGATGTCGAGGAGGCGGCTATTACAACACCAATCATGGTGGTGGCGGAAGAATTAGGGCGAAAACTTATTTATGACTTTGGTGAGGCCCTTCCCGAGGATACAACAACAATGATTGATACGGAAAAAAGTGGTGAAGACTCTGGTAATTTGGAAGAATTTATGGTTGCATCATATGTGACTTAATGCTTGGATCAGAGGGAGAATCCATTGAAAGTGTGTCATGTGATCCACCTATTGAAAGTGTGTCATGTGATCCACCTGCTGGAAATAAATCTGTTCAAAAAGAAAACATAAAAAGTGGAATTACGTGTGAGGAAAATTGTTATCAGCCGTATAGGCGAGTTGTAGAACAAAGCCATAACATGTTCGGATGGCATGCTATGAGATTGAAGAGGCGGCGTGGTATCTATCTTGGGCATCTTGAGACTATCTTTTGGTTCAAACAAGGATCTAAACGAAGAGTTTGGGATCCTGGAATTACAGGAGGTGACATGTTGAAGCAACACCTTGAGGACAAGGTGTTTTTGGAGGCGGGAGTATTGATAAGAACCTATTTAATAGTTTCCTTATCAATATTTACTAGTTTCCTTTATTATATAATCTTAGTCAAACTATTTAATAGTTTCCTTTATTACATTTTCTTAGTCAATAAGTCTAGGATATCTTTCATTATAAATAGGGGATTAGGATTGTATTCTTATTATGTGGAATGAATATTAAGTATTGTTTTGTTTATTTTTATTGAATTGGTATATCATAAGGGGGGGTATACCATTTGGTGATTGTTATGATCCCACATCGGCCAAGTATGGGATTGGTTGATGGTTTATAATGTCTAGGTGTCCCCTCCTCAAACAAGCTAGCTTTTTGAGTGAGTTCTACACTTGGACTTATGAACCGATACGAGCCTAGTATGGGATAGGTTCGTATCAATTGGTATCAGAGCTAGCCCTACCTTTCGAGGTTCCAACACTCGGAGTGGTGGCCTATGGAGTGGTGGCTTGGACCCAAAGAGGGGTGCCAACCGTGACCAACATAGCCGTGACCAACGAGGACGTTGGTTCTTCAAAGGGTGGGGTATTGTTATGATCCCACATCGGCCAAGTATGGGATTGGTTGATGGTTTATAAAGTCTAGGTGTCCCCTCCTCAAACAAGCTAGCTTTTTGAGTGAGTTCTACACTTGGACTTATGAACCGATACGAGCCTAGTATGGGATAGGTTCGTATCAGTAATTTGGGTGATGGAACTTGGATAAACGTGTATGTATTGTTAATGCTCTTTCCAACACCAACATTGGATAAATATTGCCCCTGAAACTGGCCCAGATTGTAGTGTCTAAGCACTACCACCAAATAGCTTCACCAAGACACAAAATTTAAGTTAATAAAGTCAATCTTCAATATGAATATGATATCTAATGTAGTTTATTAAATTATTACTACTTCACATGCCTAGAAAAGAAGTCATTTCTTCACATCATCTAACTCCCAATAGTTAGTCTTAAAGAACGTGTAAGCATTTCATAAATATCCGGCTTTCTTGATAGCTCTTCCAACGTGTAAACACCCCTTTAAATTATAGAAGCTAATAGTCACAATATCATTTTGCTATTCAAACAATGCAACACGTGATTTTTAGATGCATTACCAAAACACCCTATATTTTTAGATGTCATCTCAAACCTAGCATAATCTTTTAGTTAGAGATGCATTATAAACTAACCTTTTTATTTTTAGCAAAAAATCTACTACTTATATGCATTAGTGTAGTATATGTTGTATCAATAAGAAGTTATAATGCACTTCAAATAAGCAATTTCAAACAACCCATATAAAAACAGTTTCATTAAGAAAATGCATACCTTGTGTGTCTAGGATCATAATCAGCTAACTGCTTCTTCATAAACTGAAATACAAAAAAAAAATTCAAATGTTATTACGTTATATTGAATCAAATTATCAAATCAAATAATACTTCGTTATATAGAAACCTCGATAAAAGTTAACTTTATGATAAAAATGATAAACAGAAACATAACATAGACATTGATGAACTAATATGAAAAAATTATGAAGACGAAATTTAACCTGGAATTGCATCATCCATGGATTGCAAAGTTTATGTTGATGATCAAATACCAAAATAATAAGCCATTTGTTCCTTCCTTTTTTGTGATTTTGTGAGATTCTTAGGGATTAAATAGTTAATCTAATCCTTTTTATGTAGGATCTTTGATGATGACATAGTTAATTGATCCAGGATGATCCTTTGTGTGAGGTGTTTTTGTGGGCATTGAATCCGAATGGAGGAGGTCTTCACGAATCTTATTTTGGGGAGTTTTTGGGACCAGAAAAATCATGATTTTATTCATGATTGATTTAGTCTGTAAAAATCATGGATGAAAGGATTTTGGGGAGGTTAGGGATTTCGTTGTGTTGATTTAGGGGAGGGTTTTTTACATTAAATGTTCCAAGTGAAGATGCATATTAGCCGTTGATTAAAAATGAATATACAGGTGTCGTTTTCTCCTTTTTTTTCCTCAAGATCAAGGTTTCAAAAACCTTCTTATATATAGGTTATAGATTCCATAGCAGAGTGTGACACCCGTGATTCGGGCAGGTTAGTCAATCCGTTAGAATTGGTTAAGTATTTGTGTGTGTGCTTATTTTGTGCTTTATGTGGTTTGTTTGTGTGTTTAGTAATCAACTTGAGATGCGTGTGCATCTCATTTTTTATTAGAATGAGTTATTTGATGGAGAATTTCCATTTTTTATCACTTATAGTGATAATGGAAATTTGTGGTATTTTGAGTGCGTTGTTTTTGTTAATATGAGGATGTCTAAGCGTTGGATCGATATGGGAAGTAAGACTTATGAGAAGGAAATAAATTTTGTAAAATATAAGAGTTTTTAGTGGACTTTCTAAAAATAGAAAGTGAGTTGGTGAAATGAATTTATTTTATAGTCATTTAAACTAGTTTTATTTTACAGGTTTTCTAGATTAATAAAGTATGAATCGTAAATTCCGGGATGAGAGTAATTAATAAATTAAGGTTTGATAATTTATTTATGAAGTAATTAATAAAAATAATTTGGGAAAAATAATAATAAGTAGTGAAAGTGTTTTTATTTTAAGTTATGCATTTATGTAAGTATTTAAGGTAAATAAGAAGTAAATAGTTTTGTATAAAAAAATATATATATAAATAATATATATATAAATGGTGAACGAAATTTTATATAAAAAAAATTAAATTATTAAGGATGAGTTTTGTTTGGATCGGCCTAGAGAAAAAAAGGGAAAATAAAAGCCTAATCCTAGTAAAACTTTAATTTAATAATAAAAACCCTAAAACGAATTTCTCTTCCTTTTGGTGTGTATTCGGTCGATCAATATTTTTTTCAAGTTTGGTGATTAATTGTTCAAGATTCGAAGATTTAAGGTATAAATTATAATCCTTTGAGTTAATTACCATTAAAAAACATGTAATAATTATTATGATGGATAATTAGGGTTTCATAACATCTGTAATTAATGATATAATAAACATGTTAGAGCGGAGGGAGTGGTGGTGCCATCGCTTGGCGCCAAACCTTGGCGCGAGAAAAGCCCACGACGCACCACTCCGTGGCTCGCGCCAAGGGTTCTCGCGCCGTAGCTAACAGCCCACGACAAACTTAATTTTTTTTATAAATGTATCCGTTGGGGGGGAGCGGTTTTTCAAAAAAATACCCCCAAAACCCTAATTTTACCCCTTTAAAAATCCTATAAATACCCTCTTATTATTTCATACTTCACACACATTTTCAATACATCTTCTACATCAATACTTCACTTTTTTATTTCAAATATGGATCAAAATAATCTCAACGATTTCGACCCAACCGACACATACGATCATTATGATGCGATCTTTCAACCCGACTATGATCGATATATGCGGGATTATGAGTCGTATCAACATTATGTGGGTTTGTGTGAGCAAGAAGCCGGGGGTTCGAGTGATGGTCCAAAGAGGAGGAGGACATACATATATCGTGAACGAGAAGAGGCGGAACAAAGGCTAATCGACGACTATTTTGGCGACGACGAGTATGAACCTAAATATCCTAAAGAAAAGTTTAGGCGCAGGTATCGTATGAGCTCTAGACTTTTTAATAAAATACTCAACGATATCTTAAGTTATGATGTGCAACCCCTGCCTGAGTACTTTAGTTATTTTAGATCACGGCTCGATGCGACCGGTCGTAATAGTATTGGTTCTATTTTAAAGTGCACATCCGCCATACGCCAAATGGCGTACGGCACTTCACCTGATGCATTTGATGAGTATTTGCAAATTGCTGAACGTACTTCACGAGAATGCTTAGATCACTTTACTAAGTGCATTCACGTTTTATATTATGATAAGTTTTTAAGAAGGCCAACTGCAACTGATATTCAAAAAACATATGAATTGCACGAAGAAAAACATGGACTCCCGGGAATGCTCGGGAGTATCGATTGTATGCATTGGGATTGGAAAAACTGCCCAAAGTCGTTACATGGGCAGTTCAAAAGGAGTACTAATAAATACCCAACTCTTATGTTAGAAGCTGTTGCTGATCAAAAATTATGGATTTGGCATGCATATTTTGGGGTTCCTGGGGCGAATAATGATTTAAATGTGTTATATGGTTCCCCATTATTTGATGATGAAATTGCTGATATAGCTCCAGAGTGTCCGTTTGTTGTAAACGGGCATACATATAGGAAAGGTTACTATTTAGCCGACGGTATTTATCCAGCATGGTCTACGTTTGTCAAAACGTTTTCTGTTGCAAGGGATGAAAAATCCTTGAAGTTTAAGAGAGTTCAAGAAGCTGCAAGAAAAGATATTGAACGGGCATTCGGAGTCCTACAAGGTCGTTGGGGTATTATACGACAACCCGCGCGTGCAATGCAAATCAACACCCTCAAGAGAATCATGTATTGTTGTATAATTTTACATAACATGATATTGGAAGACGAGGGATTTGAAGTTAACTTCAGAGATATGTTCGTGAATCCAGCACCGAACATTGTTAGAGACTGGGTCGAAAGATGTGACTTACATGTTAGGAAGACAAAAGAACTCGCGATAGGAAAACACACACCGATCTTCGACAAGACCTTATGGAGCATCTATGGAATAATGATGATGAGTAGTTTGTGTTTTTATTTATGTAATGTTTAATTTTATGTAATGTTTAAGTTTTATGTAATGTTTAAGTTTTAATGTATTGTTTTTTTAATGTAATGTTTTTAATTTCAATGAATTTTATTTTTAGTTATATAAATAAGTGTATTTTAAATAAATATGAAAAAAAATAATAATAATTATTAAAATGTATGGCACAGAATTCTGGTGCCAAAACACCAATGCTTACTGAATTCTGGTGCATAGCATTTCTAGTGCCAAACTCACTTTTGCGGTTTTTTGTGGAACACTCCTTTTTGAGTTTGGCACCACCACTCCAGTGCTCTTATCACGATTAGGGTGAATTAGAAGTATTATGAGTGTAATAGTTTAGGTTAATTCGCGTTAGACACGTGATTTAGGTTTTGAGCAGAATTTAGGGTTTGTCTCTATTTGTTGTTGTTTCGTGAATATCTAGAGGTTAGAAGCATGAATTGATGTGATTCCGGTGTCTATGATGTAGCTCAGAGAGTCATTCAAATGTTGGTTACGAGAAAAGTTGTCAAAGCAGTAAATTCAGGTCAGATTTAGGTCAGATTACGAGGTGTAAAACCCCCACTTAAAATTTGAATTAGGATTAGCCAACCTACAGGAGTTTAGTTCTATGTGTCTATTAAAAATCCCCCAAAGGAGAGCTTATGATTTGGAGTCTAAGTATGGTTTTTAGGTCCAAACTTTTTAGTGTTCGTTCAGATCCGAAATTGAGTAGTTAAAAGTTTGATTTTATTTGGGCACTTAAGAGGGGAAATAAATTAGTGAAAAAATCTTGGGGATAGTAAACACATGATATTGAACCTGTGATTTTTGGTAAAATTTATAAAGGTCAGTAGGTGTGGTTTAGAAAATGGTAAAGTGACACTAAAATTCTGCGTTTTCGGTTAAATTATTGAACATTGAAAAAGTGTGTAAACGAATTGGTAAATGTTGGGCATGGTGTCGGGGTGACCCATGAGGGTAAATAAACACCTTATACATCCATCATATGATTGTTACATGTGCTTAAGCTTTTGGCTTAGTAGCGTGTAACACTTGTTATTTTGTTGTTTAGCTTTGTGCGAGGATTTTGGGAATTGCTTTAGCATCAGGTGAGTTTCATAACCTTTTTTTTATGTTTTCTTGGGGTGAAAATGACGCTATGGGTTTAAATGTTTTTAGTTGCTGTGATTATGTGTTATGTGGTTATTGATATGTGATGTGATACGCTCCATGACTTTGTGGTCAATTGGAGTTGTTTTGAGGTATGTGAGTTCGGTTGGAGAGTGGTGTTTACTACTCAACCAAATCCATCTGAAGGGTTGAAATAAGACTCAATGATGTGTTGGTTCAGGCCTAAGTATAAGTTTCAGCTGGTAGACTTTTAGATGCGTAACTGACATATTTTGAAGCGGATGAGTACGCCTACTCAATGTCGTGATATGGGATCGGATGGGTACGTTTACCCAGTGTATGGTTGTTATGAATTGTTTTAGTAATCGCAGCAATTGTATAAAAGTTTGATATGTGTCTTAAACCTATGACTCTCACCAACATTATGTTGACGTTTTAAAGCATCATTTTCAGGTGAGCATCATTTTCAGGTGAGCATCATGGGAATAAGATAGAGAGAAGTGGCTAGAAAGAGATCATAGAATGTCGTGGAGTTTATTGCTTTTATGTCTTAAATATTGCATTGTTTGAATTATGGATAATTGTTGCATGTCTTGATATTGGCGAGAACCCCTTTTTCATCAATATAGGACGCCTTTTGTTTTAGTATGTTGTTTTGGATATTTTCATGACACTTTGTGTTTAGGTTTTGTTTATTTATTGCATTTTAGTTTTCTCTATATAGACGCAATTGTGTTGTAATGATATACATTCTCGTTGTAACATTACGTATTTTCAGGTCATTTACGACGTCATATATTTCACTAGTTATTTTTTTTCCTCGTACACGTTCGCTTTTAATTTTAAGTGTTAAGTTAAATCGCGTAAGCTAAAAGTTATCATTCAACGTAAATGGACACCAAACAAAGTAAATTTTACGTCAAGCAAGCATTATATTATTTTTCAAAAATAATAATTAACTTTTTATATTTTATTTTTATTGGACACGAAAAACGTTTACGTTTCGCAAATTAAATACATTTAGGCATACCCGAGAGCACCAATACCTACCTAAACATCTTATACTTCAAGTATTCTCTTCATGCAATATCAAGACATAAAATATTGGTCCTTGTCATCCCCTAAATTCGGCAAAACACAAGATAAATAGCACACCAATTATTTTCTTAAGACTTCCCATCATATACAAATTATAGCTAGTCAAACCAACATATTTCCCCTTTTTCCTCCTTTATCAAACGTCCCCCCCCCTCCTATCTCATTATATCTTTGATCTTGGACTTTTCAAATAGTATATTTGACCACCTTTTTACATATATATAAGATAGTATGCAAGACTTCTCTCATTCATCCTTTCATAAAAATAAAAAAATCAACATATCTCTTTGTTGCTCCTTCCACCTACGGCTCACAACTCAAACACAAACACAATCCATAAAAATTTATTTACTAAGCATACAAGTACATTAACATCATATCTAAGGTAATACTTGGGTCTTGTTTGTTTATCATTTCCACTCATTTTGCTTAAGGTCTTCTAAACTCAATCTTGTTAATACTTCATTTACATGTTTTTTTTCTTTTTTTTTCTTACTTGTTATCTTGTTACCACCACCTAGTTTTGTTCGTGTGTTTACAAGGTAAAATGGATATGTACATATACATATACACTACACGAACCATATGTATTTTCATAGTAAGATGATGCTAAGAATCCAAAGAAAACACTTGTTATAAGTATGGTTAACTTATAAAGAATCATGGATAGTTTACTTGTTTGAAAGTTTACTACAAAGGTGATATACATATACTCATGAGAACTTGGACTTGGAAAATATTGGACATCACTTAGAGGACTATAAATATTATCAACTTAATGTATTGATCATGGTAGAGGACTTGTAATATAATAACTAAGTTAGAAAGTTATAAAAACAAGATTATATAAAAGATAAAAAGGGACTGTTTTGAACACGAAAATAAACTATACATTTTATATTTTATAAAAATACTACGTCTCATGACGATTCCAAAAAGGTAAGAAACTCGAAAAACCGATTTATAACGAAGGAGATACGACGATTACAAGTTTACGATAATTAATACTTTTATAAAAAGTTACTGTTCATCAGGACCATTTATTTTTGGAAAACATCATAAATAAATAGAACATTTAATTACGAGAACATGCTCGAAAGAATCACTAAAAACGGAGTTAAAACGATTAAGATACGACGTTTCAAAGTTATCGAACATTATTTATAAAAAGATGAAAAACCGTAAATGTTTCAGCAGCTACTGAAACTCAGTTTCGAGGGCCTTCTGGTCCGATTGAGCCGAAGTGTAAAACTACAAAGTGGTTCGGAACGACATTTTACATAAACCTGCCAATTTTCATAATTTTCGGATGTATAATTTGTAAACTTGACCATTTTCCTGACATGAATAGTGTTGGTTCGTTTTTATAAAAAAAATTGCGAAACATTTTAGAATCAAGTGTTTTAACAAATAAATAAACTATTTGACAAGTATATTAAGTTTGCGCGTACAAATAAGTGGACATTTAATTTTCAAGATACAAATTTATATTGTTTAATTTTGTAAATTAAACAAAGAGTTTAGGTGGTGGTGTAACATTATAACTTGTGATGTGGTATTTACATTAAGTACATTACACTCATACGACCTATATTTAATTAGGGTGCATTCCGTCATTTCCGTGACGCGTTTTCATTCATTCACTCGACTTATTCTTCACTTCACTTCTAAGGTGAGTTCATAGTCTCGCATTTCAATCTTTTCAATGTTTTATAAACCCGCGAGGGGAATACATGCTCGTTTACAAACTTGTATATTTTACTACATTACAATTACCTTTCAATACTTTGTGAGTTCATAGCCCCCTTTTTATACAATTGTTTTACAAAATCTACGGGGTGAATTACATTGCTTGTTTTACTATTGGACACAAGTGTTTTTCTAAGTGTTTTCAAAGTGTTTACAAAGTGTATGCTATCCAGATTACTGCCTGAATATTATTGCTAAGTTACCTTATTGCCGTGAAGTCTCTATTTATCATGAACCGTTAATTGTTATTGTAATAAGCGCGAGTGTTGTGGATAGATCTATCGGGACTGACAATCCTCACCTTTCCTTGGGTCACTAGTTTGATCAAGGTGCATTTAACATTGAGAGGTGTCTGGGTGTTGGCAAGCATCCTATATTCCGATTGGGGCAAAAATCTAGTTAAGGCTTCGGGGTCATGAGCTTAGTGCAATAATACAAAGTGTTGGACATGATGAATGTGTTTCTCTTGTCTACATTACCTATTTTGGACTATGGAATACGTACATAGTCTGCTATTATTTGTTTTGGACTTCGGAATACGTACTTAGTCCACCATTACCTAAGTCTTGTGGTCCACTTTTAATTACTTCTTGATTTACTGAATTACTACTCGGATTTCGGATGGATTTCGGAAATAACACTTTTAAATGTTGTAACGCTACTTTTCTTCTGAAATATTTCTTAAATTATTTCAATACTGTTTTTTACTTAAACCTATGAATTCACCAACATTATTGTTGACGTTTTTGCGTGTATTTTCTCATGTTATTATTTTGCTAGCTGAGCATTGGGAGCATTCGAGTCGCGCGGATATATTTTTGAAGGCTTAATAATTTGAGTACCATTCGACAAACGTTTTAAACAAAATGTTTTCTATTGCATTATAATTGGGACCCTTTGTAAACTCTGATTTTAATATATCGAATGAGAAATTTATTTTAAACGTCTCTTTTGAGGTCGTTTTCTGTGACTTGTCCCTCGTGCCTTGAAGTCGCACCCCAATGTTACTATTCTGCTGCCGTCTGATTTTGGGGGTGTGACACTCGTTACGCCTCGTGTTTCCGCCTTGGCGGGGTGTGACAGATTGGTATCAGAGCCATTGGTTATAGAGAAGTAGGTGGTCGAGCCTAGACTATAACCTAGAGGTCCTTCATGTAGATGCATTTAGGTCTTAAGTGTTTAATGTTATAACTGCTATGCTTCCCCTCTATTTTTGCATAGCTTATATATCTCGTATTTTGCTAAGTTGTCATTTTAGTTATTTTGTCTTCCATTATCTGATATGATATGTATTACTTTCTTAGTATTTAGCTATGTTTTCCCCCCACCCGTAAGAAGTTTCGTTGGGGGGAAAACATAGCTAAATACTAAGATAGTTGATCGTTTGTCGAATCCGCGTAATAGGGCTGGACCCGCGGAGTCGAGTGATTCTTGCGGAGGCAAAGTCAAACCCAAGTGAGGCCCAACATAAGTTTATTCCGTCCTTTACCCCGTCATGTTGTTATTGATTATTTCTTTCGGATATTTTGTATTTTGGGAATTGTTGCGAGATTTTCATTCCTTTATGTCGTTTCGATTTTATTTTTATATAAGTAAGTAGTTATGTAATGGAGCATCCTTTATGTGTTAAGTTGGAGTGGTTTAAGATGTGCAATGTGGCATATGTGCTTAGATGTGAATTATGATTGAAATGGGTAATCTTGGAAGTAAGTACACGTATGAAAGAAGGCACTTATAATTATGGTGGCCAACATAATTATAAAGGCATCACACACGTAGACTTGTGACCATGATTGTATTTATTTGTGTTTGGTTGTAAGGTGGTAGTGTAATATGTTTTTTTCTTTGATATGTGTTTTCATGAGAAGGATGGTGGTATGGATAAAGAATTATTCTCTTACCCTAATCGGATGATATGTTAAGTTGAGTTGTAGAGATAGTAAGT
This sequence comes from Tanacetum coccineum, assembly GCA_026074375.1. Taxonomy (NCBI): domain Eukaryota; kingdom Viridiplantae; phylum Streptophyta; class Magnoliopsida; order Asterales; family Asteraceae; genus Tanacetum; species Tanacetum coccineum. Next base: position 60,537 of record BQNB010007658.1, on the reverse strand, counting down.
TTCCCTTCTATCTAGTATTTGTAAATACCTAGTATTGCTATTATATAGGTTGCTCGTTTGCTCGGTTGTTTGTTCGGATTGCCTAAGTCTAAGCTTAGCATCCCTTCATCGTACTTTGTTAGTAAGGATACCTGATTTTTCCTATTCGACGTCTCGATGTATATTGGTTGTTCGGAATCTGCTCTTTCGATTATAGGCGTGTTTCGTTAGTTCTTTCGTTGCATTGATTACTCGTATGAGTATCAAACGTTTCTTTTAAGCACTAAATGTTTCTAACATATTAGTGTGGATCATTACTCCATTGGTTGTATATCCCTTGGTTTTCGTAACCGTTGGCGAAGTGTTAGTGTCGATGCTTTTAGGTTTGCTCTCTTGATCGTTATATTGGATAAGACCTTACGTTTTCTTTTGGGTACGTAACATCTTGCATGAGTTTTCTTGTACGGGTTCATTTGATTTTATATTGAGTATATGGTTCCTGGTATTTTCTTTCGTTTTCAAACAATAGAATTGTGTTAGAATCTGTACGGCGTTTTGCAACCCCTTTTGGTATTATGGCGTCCTTTGTTTGAGTAACATATTTTATAATTGATGCCTAATTATAAAAGCCCTTTTTGAAGTATTGTGTTAGTGTTTGGGGAAAAACTGTGTTTAAAATGATCTTTGTAAATAGAATATGCTTATATGGCCTATGCGAATAGGATATGAAAATTGTTGAGTGGGTAAATAAATTTTATTTTATTATAAAAAACGGGTTTAAAGTGATTCATAGTGGTAAGATACGATACACCATTAGATAACCATCTCTAGATTTTTATGACAACCAGAATGAATTTTTCAAAGATTACATTTAAGAAAATTTCATTATTATTTAAAATGATTTTTATACTTAAAGTGACTTTCTTAATTTAAATCGATTTTTATAAAAACATTATTTAATTTGGTCTTTCGAGTAAAGTCAAAAATTGGTATAAGAATTTTCGTCTTTAGTATTGATTTTTATTATTTGTCATGGTACGCTTGTTGGTTTTCTTTCGTTGCGTTTTCACTCGGTGCATATACGTATCATTTCTTTCAAAGGATTCTTATGTCATTTGATCCACGTCTACTTGCATATGTGGAATCCCCTATATGCATTATAGCCTTTGACTCGATATTCGTTTGTTATCCTATTCGATTGTTCGTAACCCTTAGAGTTCGTTGATACCGTTGAGTCTGGAAGCTTTGATGTGCTTGTGGGAATGGACCGGTTGTCCAAGAGGAAGTTTGGGATAGTATGTCATGAGAAGGTGGTTAGGATACCGTTGGAAGGTGATGAGATACTTCGGGTTCATGGTGAACGTACTCAAGGAGTCGTGAAAACCTTAATGAACACTAAGGTAGGTGAATCGAAATTGAGTGATATTTTTGTCGTACGAGATTTTATTGACGTGTTTTCGGAAGACTTGTCAATGACCACCACAATGACAAGTTGAGTTCTGCGTAGACTTAGTTCCTGGAGGGACGCCGGTTGCAAAGTCTTCATATAGTCTAGCACCCTTTGGAAATGCAAGAATTGTCTAAACAACTTCGAGAGTTGCAAGACAAGGGTTTCATACGACCTAGTCATTTTTCGTGAGGAGCACCAATGTCGTTTGTTAAGAAGAGGAGCATGGAGTTCATTTGAAGTTAGAGTTGGAATTACTGAGGAAGGAGAAGTTGTATGCTAAGGTTACTAGAGTGAGGCAGTGAATAATTGGGAAGTACCTACGACACCATCCGAAATATGATTATTCTTAGGATTGGCAGGTTACTTACCTACGTTTCATCGCAAACTTTTCTAAGATTGTTAAGCCCCTTACTACCCTAACTGAGAGGAGTCAGAAGTATGAGTGGGGCGCAGAACGAGAAGAGGTTTTCTAGACTTTGAAGAATGATTTGTGTGACGCTTCGATTAATCGAATGTAGTAGTTGATGCGTTGAGTAGAAAGGGAGAGTGAAACTAAGACGAGTAAGAGTAATGTCCATGACTATCCAGTCAAGTGTTAAGGACAAGATATTGGATACTCTAAGTGAGACGTCCAAGGTAGAGAACGCGCCAGCAGAAATGCTGCGTGACTTGGACCAACAAATGGAAAAGAGAGCAGATGATGGTTGTACTTTATGGATTAAATTGTATAGTAAGTATGAGTATGAAATTCGCTACCATCCAGGTAAGGCAAATGTGGTGATTGATGCGTTAAGTAGGAAGGAACGAGTGAAACCTAGACGTGTTCGAGCGATGGCTATGACCATTCAGTATGAAGTAAGAGGAATGATATTGGCAGCCCAAAGTGAGGCGTTCAAGCAAGAGAACGTACTCGCAGAAAGGCTTCATGGGTTAGATTGACATATGAAAAAAAAAGAGGACGAGAGTTTGTACTTTATGGATCGTATATGAGTTCTGTTAGTAGGGAATGATGAGAACGGTAGTAATGGACGAGGCTCATGCATCAAGGTACTTGGTACATCCGGGAGCGGATAAGACGTACTATAACCTTGGAGACATGTATTGGTGGCCATGAATATAGAAGGATAATGCTACCTATGTTAGCAAATTTCAAACTTGTTTAAGAGGTGAAGGCTGCAATGTCAAAGACTTTTGGCTTGCTGCAACAGTCTGAGATACTTTAGTCAAGATGAGAAAGAATCACCATGGAGTTTATTAGTAAATTTCCAAGGTCAAAGTAGTGAGTAAGATGTGATTTGGGTGATGGTCGATAGACTGACCAAGTAGCTCATTTTCTAGCTATACAAGAGATTTCAAGATGTGAAGTTGGCAAAGATTTATATTGATGAGATGATAGCAAGGAATGGAATTCTGATGACGATCAACTCAGATTTAGATGAAGGATTTACCACGTGGTTTTGGCAGACGCTGCAGAAAGTGTTAGTGACGCGATTAGATTTGAGTACTGCTTAGCATCCTCAAGCGGATGGACAAAGTGAACGTATGATTTAGACTTTGGAGGATATAATGAGGGCATGTGTTATCAATTTTGGTTGTAATTATCATTCGAGCAATTGGTGTGCTCCGTTCGTAGCTTTGTATGGGAGGAAATGTAGGTCGCCTGTTTTATGGGCTGAGATTGGAGAAAGTAGTTTGATTGGACCTGAATTGGTTCAGAAAATGACTGATAAAGTGGTGTTGATAAAAGAGAAGCTCAAAGCGGCGAGAGACCGTCAAAAGAGTTATGTTGATAATAGACGCAAACTATTGAAGTTTGAGGTAGGAGATCGGGTTATGCTAAAAGTGTCACCTTGGAAAGGTGTAATTCGCTTTGGGAAAAAGGATAAGTTAGCACCGAGGTATATAGGGCCATTTGAGATTCTTGAAAGAATCGGTATGTAGCTTATCGGTTGAGATTGCCTAAGGAATTGAGTGGAGTACATGACACATTTCATGTGTCAAACCTAAAGAAGTGTTTGACGGATGCTAGTTTGCATGTGCCATTGGACGAGATTAAGGTTGACAAAACTCTTCATTGTGTTGAGGAATTTGTAAAGATTATGGACCGTGAAGTTAAGAGGTTAAAACATAGTAAGATATCGTTTGTGAAAGTTCGTTGGAATTCTAAGCGTGGACCTGAGTTTACTTGGGAACACGAAGATTATATGAAGTCTAAGTATCCTCAGTTGTTCGTTGAGCGAGCTGATGAATCGGCTAGTTAAATCTCGAGACGAGATTTCCTAAAAGAGGGGATACTGTGACACCTATGATTCAGGCAAGTTAGTCAATCTGTTAGAATTGGTTAGGTATTTGTGTGTGTGCTTATTTTTTGCTTTATGTAGTTTGTTTGTGTGTTTAGTAATCAACTTGAGATGCGTGTGCATCTCATTTTTTATTAGAATGAGTTATTTGATGGAGAATTTCCATTTTTGATCACTTATAGTGATAATGGAAATTTATGGTATTTTGAGTGCGTTGTTTTTGTTAATATGAGGATGTCTAAGCGTTGGATCGATGTGGGAAGTAAGACCTATGAGAAGGAAATGAATTTTGTAAAATATAACAGTTTTTAGTGGACTTTCTTAAAATAGAAAGTGAGTTGGTGAAATGAATTTATTTTATAGTCATTTAAACTAGTTTTATTTTATAGGTTTTCTAGATTAATAAAGTATGAATCGTAAATTCCGGGATGAGAGTAATTAATAAATTAAGGTTTGATAATTTATTTATGAAGTAATTAATAAAAATAATTTGGGAAAAATAATAATAAGTAGTGAAAGTGTTTTTATTTTAAGTTATGTATTTATGTAAGTATTTAAGGTAAATAAGAAGTAAATAGTTTTGTATAAAAAAAATATATAAATAATATATATATAAATGGTAAACAAAATTTTATATAAAAAAAATTAAATTATTAAGGATGCGTTTTGTTTGGATCGGCCTAGAGAAAAAAAGGAAAAATAAAAGCCTAATCCTAGTAAAACTCTAATTAGGAAATAATTTACTATATATATATATATAATAATAAAAACCCTAAAATGTAATAATTATTATGATGGATAATTATGATTTTATAACATCTGTAATTAATGATATAATAAACATGTTATAATGATTATGGTTTAATTAGAAGCTTATGGGTGTAATTGGTTAGGCTTAATTCGCGTTAGAACTTGATTTAGGTTTGAGCAGAATTTAGGGTTGTGTTGTTTCGTGAATATCTAGAGGTTAGAAGCATGAATTGATGTGATTCTGGTCTCTATGATGTATCTCAGAGAGTCTAGTTTCTAGAACTTCCAGCCTCGAAGGTTTTTAAGTTCGGGAAGTCATTCAAATGTTGGTTACGAGAAACGTTGTCAAAGCAGTAAATTCGGGTCAGATCTAGGTCAGATTACGAGGTGTAAAACCCCCACTTAAAATTTGAATTAGGATTAACCAACCTACACGAGTTTAGTTCTATGTGTCTATTAAAAATCACCCAAACGATAGCTTCTGATTTGGAGTCTAAGTATGGTTTTTAGGTCCAAACTTTTTAGTGTGCGATCAGATCCAAAACTGAGTAGTTAAAAGTTTGATTTTATTTGGGGCACTTAAGAGTGGAAATAAATTAGTGGAAAAATCATGAGGATAGTAAACACATGATATTGAACCTTTGAGTTTTGGTAAAATTTATAAAGCTCAGTAGGTATGGTTTAGAAAATGGTAAAGTGATGTCAAAATTCTGCGTTTTCGGGTAAAATGTAAGACTTTGGAAAAGTGTGTAAACATGTTGGTTAAGGTTGGGCATGGTGTCGTGGTGACCCATGGGGGTAATTAAACACCTTAGACATCCGTCATATGATTGTTACATGGGCATAAGCATTTGGCTTGGTCGCGTGTAACACGTGTTTGTTTTGATTGTTTAGTTTCGTGCAAGGATTTAGAGTTTGCTTAAGCATCATGTGAGTTTCATAGCCCCTTTTTCATATGTTTTCTTGGGGTGAAAATGATGCTATGAGTTTAAATGTTTTAGTTACTGTGATAATGTGTTTTAAATGAGGCATGGACTATACGTGACTATTGTATGTTATGTGCTACTTGCTATTGTGATATGGATCGTGGGACACATTCCGTTCCCTTATTTGTGATGTTGAGCGTGACCGTCTCAACATGGTTTGGTGTGTTTGCATGTTAGCTTGTATGATAGTTCATTTAAATGTCCTGCTATGCTATGTTTTATTTATCACAATAATTAGTTTTAAAGGATTGTTATGTGTGTCTTAAACCTATGACTCTCACCAACTTTATGTTGACGTTTAAGCATCATTTTCAGGTGAGCACCATGGGAATAAGATAGAGAGAAGTGGCTAGAAAGAGACCATAGGATGTTATGGAGTTTATTGCTTTATTGTCTTGAATTTTGCATTGTTTGGATTATGGATAATTGTTGCATGTCTTTCTATTGGCGAGAACTTTCGTTTCATTAATAAAGAAAATGTTACTATTTAGCCGACGGTATTTATCCAGTATGTCTACGTTTGTCAAAACGTATTCTGTGCAGGGAGATAAAAAAAAATAATAAAAAAAACCTTGAAGTTTAAGATGCGTGCAAAAAGCTGCAAGAGAAAGTATTGACCGGACATTCGGAGTCCTTACAAGGTCGTTGGGGTATTATACGGACAACTCACGCGTTTGCATGCAGAAATAACACACTCATCGAGATTATCATTGTATGGTTGTTTTTATTTTGCTAACATGATATTGGAAGACGAGGGATTTGAAGTTAACTTGAGAGATGTGTTCGTGAATCCATCACCGAACATTATAGAGACTGGGTCAAAAGATGTTACTTACATGTTAGGAAGACAAAAGAACTACGCGATAGGAAAACACACACCGATCTTCGACAAGACCTTATGGAACATCTATGGAATAATGATGATGAGTAGTTTGTGTTTTTATTTATGTAATGTTTAATTTTATGTAATGTTTAAGTTTTATGTAATGTTTAAGTTTTAATGTATTGTTTTTTTAATGTAATGTTTTTAATTTCAATGAATTTTATTTTTAGTTATATAAATAAGTGTATTTTAAATAAATATGAAAAAAATAATAATAATTATTAAAATGTATGGCACAGAATTCTGGTGCCAAAACACCAATGCTTACTGAATTCTGGTGCATAGCATTTCTAGTGCCAAACTCACTTTTGCGGTTTTTTGTGGAACACTCCTTTTTGAGTTTGGCACCACCACTCCAGTGCTCTTATCACGATTAGGGTGAATTAGAAGTATTATGAGTGTAATAGTTTAGGTTAATTCGCGTTAGACACGTGATTTAGGTTTTGAGCAGAATTTAGGGTTTGTCTCTATTTGTTGTTGTTTCGTGAATATCTAGAGGTTAGAAGCATGAATTGATGTGATTCCGGTGTCTATGATGTAGCTCAAAGAGTCATTCAAATGTTGGTTACGAGAAAAGTTGTCAAAGCAGTAAATTCGGGTCAGATTTAGGTCAGATTACGAGGTGTAAAACCCCCACTTAAAATTTGAATTAGGATTAGCCAACCTACAGGAGTTTAGTTCTATGTGTCTATTAAAAATCCCCCAAAGGAGAGCTTATGATTGGGAGTCTAAGTATGGTTTTTAGGTCCAAACTTTTTAGTGTTCGTTCAGATCCGAAATTGAGTAGTTAAAAGTTTGATTTTATTTGGGGTACTTAAGAGGGGAAATAAATTAGTGAAAAAATTTTGGGGATAGTAAACACATGATATTGAACCTGTGATTTTTGGTAAAATTTATAAAGGTCAGTAGGTATGGTTTAGAAAATGGTAAAGTGACACTAAAATTCTGCGTTTTCGGTTAAATTATTGAACATTGAAAAAGTGTGTAAACGAATTGGTAAATGTTGGGCATGGTGTCGGGGTGACCCATGAGGGTAAATAAACACCTTAGACATCCATCATATGATTGTTACATGTGCTTAAGCTTTTGGCTTAGTAGCGTGTAACACGTGTTATTTTGTTGTTTAGCTTTGTGCGAGGATTTTGGGAATTGCTTTAGCATCAGGTGAGTTTCATAACCCTTTTTTTATGTTTTCTTAGGGTGAAAATGATGATATGAGTTTAAATGTTTTTAGTTGCTGTGATTATGTGTTATGTGGTTATTGATATGTGATGTGATACGCTCCATGGCTTTGTGATCAACTGGAGTTGTTTTGAGGTATGTGAGTTCGGTTGAAGAGTGGTGTTTACTACTCAATCAAATCCAACTGAAGGGTTGAAATAAGACTCAATGATGTGTTGGTCCAGGCCCAAGTATAATTTCCAGCTGGTAGACTTTTAGGTGCGTAAGTGACATATTTTGGAGCGGATGAGTACGCCTACTCAATGTTGTGATATGGGATCGGATGGGTACGCCTACCCATTGTATGGTTGTTATGAATTGTTTTAGTAATCGCAGCAATTGTATAAAAGTTTGATATGCGTCTTAAACCTATGACTCTCACCAACATTATGTTGACGTTTTAAAGCATCATTTTCAGGTGAGCATCATGGGAATAAGATAGAGAGAAGTTGCTAGAAAGAGACCATAGAATGTCGTGGAGTTTATTGCTTTTATGTCTTGAATATTGCATTGTTTGAATTATGGATAATTGTTGCATGTCTTGATATTGGCGAGAACCCCCTTTTCATCAATATAGGACGCCTTTTGTTTTAGTATGTTGTTCTGGATATTTTCATGACACTTTGTGTTTAGGTTTTGTTTATTTATTGCATTTTAGTTTTCTCTATATAGACGCCATTGTGTTGTGATGATATCCATTCTCGTTACGCCTCGTGTTTCCGCCTTGGCGGGGTGTGACAGATTGGTATCAGAGCCATTGGTTATAGAGAAGTAGGTGGTTGAGCCTAGACTATAACCTAGGGGTCCTTCATGTAGATGCATTTAGGGCTTAAGTGTTTAATGCTATAACTGCTATGCTTCCCCTCTATTTTTGCATAGCTTATATATCTCGTATTTTGCTAAGTTGTCATTTTAGTTATTTTGCCTACCATTATCTGATATGATATGTATTACTTTCTTAGTATTTTAGCTATGTTTTTCCCTCACCCGTAAGAAGTCTCGTTGGGGAACCGTTTTCCCAACTGGACTTAAGCGTTATAAGGAGCCTCTTGTGGAACCGAAGGAGATAGGATAGTTGATCGTTTGTCGGATGCGCGTAATAGGGCTGGACCCGCGGAGTCGGGTGATTCTTGCGGAGGCAAAGTCAAACCCAAGCGAGGCCCAGCATAAGTTTATCCCGTCCTTTACCTCGTCATGTTGTTATTGATTATTTCTTTCGTCGGCAAGGCAGTTATTTGTCCTTTCACGTCAAAATATAACCACAAGGTCCTATTTTTGTTAGTATTATTTATTTATTTATTTTTCATCATCTGTCATTTTATTCCTCATCCCCCCACTCCCACCACATGTGGCCACTCTTACTCCATTCTTTAATCTTGTTTCGTTAGAGATATAATAAAATGGGATGTTTCATCATTCTGTAATAAACAACAAGATCAAAACTATAATTCAAGCTCTCGTTTTGGTTTCTGTCATACAAGTACATGTGTTTCATGTCTTCTCCTTTTTTTTTCTCACTCATAGGTTTATTGATAATAATATCAAGTAGGACATATAAGTTTTCCCTAACTCCCTCTGCATATTGTGTAAAAGTATTCAATATGTTACTGACGTAATTATTTTCTGGTAACTGGCCCATTGTTATTGCCATCCAGCCACTTGTTAAAATCACCCAATAACTCTTTGACATCACCGAGAGCAGACGGAAATTTCCACGAGCTCATCGCCGACGACATTCCATGTGCGTCATCAGTTGGCGGCCCTGATCATGTGAGACTTCCCATGAACTCTCGTAAATCGGACATTCATCAAAGATGACCGCATTTAATCAGCAAAACCGAACATTATCCGCAAGATAAAATGCCTTAATGCGGCCCCAACGACACCTAAACAATGTAACACCATTACATACCTTCAACTTTTTTTACTAATTCATCTGCTTCGCCCTTGTCTAACAGGAGCCTGATCTAGGGCAACTGGTGCAGCAACAGACAACGCGCTTCGGAGAACGTCACGTTCGCGAGTCCGAAATCGTGGAGGAGGGTTTCTCGAAATGTGATCTATACTCCAAAAATACCTTATAAACCATGTTAACGCAATATCTCGACCATAAATACATCCCCGGAACAACAAAATCAACACCTCAAGAACCGTATTCAACGGACCGCCGAGATGCCGTTGCTCCACCATAATATCCTGTCCACTCACAATATCCCTCCGTCCGACACCAACGAAATCACATTCATCGCCTGCGCTTGCAAGTCCGCTAACAGCTTATAATACTCCCCCAACTCATCTTGCAACCCCACACAAAATGCTTGACCTACCGTCCCAACATCCTCATCACAAAACCTCTCAACACTCTCGTCAACATACCCTTTAACCTTCCTAAACAACCAACCTAACTCACATAATTTCTCCCATCACCCGCACACTCTTCTTTACCTTTAAACCGAATCGACCAGTTATATACCATCTCATTTTGTCAAACAATCAAAATACCTCTCATCAATCCTTGCCGGTACAACACAATCCTCACTAGAAACCTCCTCCGTCACATTATTCTCCTCCTTCACTAATAACACCATACTCATTATACGCACATCTCGTAAATTATCACTATCCTTTGAACAAGCAAACTCACCCTACATTACCCCCATTACCCACATTCCCATCCTTTTGACTACTATCCTAGGAGATGGTTTTAAGTAAATAAAGTAGGGCCCATTTATTTTTGACAGACCCAGGTCCGGTTTTATTACTAAATTTGGAATACAGATCTGCAAAAGATAAAGCATTAGATAATTGACCTTGTTTAACTAAAAGGGTTTTGATAGATGGATGATGAAGATGAATTTGTGGGAGTATTTTGAAATGGAATGAATGATGAAGATGAATTGAACAGGGTGTTTGGGACTAATCCAAAATAATAATAAAAAACTAAAAAAAGGAAAAAATATTACATAAATGGTGATACCGATGGGCCTGATGGGTCGAGCCCAGTGGACCAACGAGCTGTTGACGAGAATGAGGCCGGTGGGCTAAGTGGCTGAAGAAACAAGTTATGGTAAACATAATCCCATCAAACCAAAGTCAGATAGGAGAAGTTGTAGTCAATTACAATTCTATTTTTGTTCTTATATTGTATTATAGCCTATTATTTATGTTTTTTGGTCCTCAAGTTTAGGGATTTAGAATTTTATTGTGTTTTTGTTTTCCTTTATAAGTATTGTGTAAACTACCTTGGGTTTGGTTGGTGAATGATTATTGACAGTTTTAATATTAAACTCGTCGTTTGTGTTCTCTTATCGGTTGGCGATGAAGAATTTCCGTCGACAGCAACTTGGTTGGCCAAGTGCTCGCCGCCGCTAGGTTTCAGTCCTAGGGTTCTATTTTCCTCCCAACATCCTTATCAAGTGGTATCAGTAAACCAGGGATCTCAAGATGTCAGCACGGGGAAGAGATCATCGTCGCCAACAACCTAGAAACACTGCCGCCAGAACCAGCGGTCATGCTACTCGCGATCCCCGTGATGTTGAGATTGAAAGACTCCGTAAAAGGATTAGGGAGCTCGCGAAATCAATCCTTTTAATCGTTATGAATGAAGTTTGAGATACCCGATCGATCCGATGTAGACGAATCGGTAGAGGTAGTGGTTCGGTGAATCTCACCTTGTTGTACTCACGTTTATGGAGCTTCAGAAAATTATTTTAATGATTCGCCACCACAAACACCTCCACGACACACGTCAGCCACCAGCACCGCACCACCCTACGGATCCATTGCGATCTTTAGGCATTCGCACTGAAATTCCAGAATTCGATGGCAAGCTCCACCCCGATGATTTCCTTGACTGGTTACAAACAGTCGAGAGAATCTTCGACCTTCGCGACATCCCTGACAACGTGAGGTAAATTGGTTTGCTATTCAAGCTAAAACAATATGCATCTTTATGGTGGGAAACACATACAATCTAACAACGGTATCGTAACGGTAAACAGCAAAAATCTCCTCATGGAATAGTGGCAGCGCCTCTACTGCCAATAATTTCTTACACGTTACTGTCAAACAGGACGCTTATATTGACTACCCAATAACCTCCGACGAAAGGATCTCTGTCTGTAGAAGATATTATTAATGAGTTTGAAGATTCCTAGTTTTAGTTGCTGGGGTGAGAAGATGGAAGAGCAAGTGAACGCCCGTTTTTGGGTGTGTGCTTGACCCTGACATCGCGCGCGGTTTCACTTACACAATATTATCTTTTTCTGATGTATGCAGATTGGCTTTGGAGTTGAACAAAAAAAACTCACGCAAGAAACAAATCACGTTGGGCGATTTCCAACCCTCTACCCGTACCTCATAACTCAACCACAATTCGCCCCAAAACCTGGACCGACATAATACGAAGAAACGCAAACGTTTACGCCACCGCCACCACTTGATTACTTCCGGCCCTCTACGTTGTTTCAAGTGCCATGGTTTGGGTCTCCTCAAACTGTGAAGGCCCGAACAAAACTTGTGGGCATTTGTTGACAGTTGTTGAACCTAAGTTTGACACCGAGAATGAAGATGCATCTGTGAGACACTTTTACCAGATCTTGGACGTAGCAGCTTTTTGTCGAAGGGTATTGAACTTCTGTTGTCTCACCTCCGGATAATGACTCTACGTGGCTGCGACACAGAACAAATCTTTCGTACTCATTGCACTTCCAATGGGTCGTGTTTCGTACCAGTCTTTATCAGACGGTGGAAGATGTGAAAAAATGGTCGCTAAAACCATGGTCGTCAAACTTGGGTTACTACCACGGGACCACCCCGACCCGTACCAACTTACGTGGTTCCGGAAAGGTAATCTTGTTAAAGTCACACAACGATGTTTGGTTGCTTTTTCCATCGGCAACAAATACAAAGATGAATTACGGTGTGAAGTTGTTCCAATGGACGCGTGCCACTTATTACTTGGACGGACCGTGGCTTTCGGGACATCAGTCTCAAACATGGACGGTTTTCGTAACACATTACTACTTACACCTATAGGTCGGTATTCACGTCACATGGGCCCCTATTATTCCTAAGGACGCGGGGAACAACACGAGGTAGCAACACATGGACGAAGGATGATAATTGTTGGTCTTGTCGCCAACATCGCTCCGGGGTCCATCTTGGCTTGGTTGTACTTGAAGAAAACACACCAATTTCTGACGTTCCACATGAGGTACTTCCCTTACTCACTGAATTCTCCGATATTTTCCCCGATGATATTCCTACAGGATTACCGCTCATGCGAGACATCCAACATTCGCATCGATTTCATGCCTGGTGCAACAATTCCAATCAAACCTGCGCATATCGCATTAGAGAACCCGAAGGATTTTGCCTGAGTTACATATCAAGTTCATGAACTATTAGACATGGGTTTGATAAGTAAAAGCTTTGAGCCCCATGTGCCGTTCCGCCATTCTTGTTCCAACCATAATGACGTTTCGTATGTCATTGACAGCCCGCGCGGTTAAACAAAAATTACAATCAAAATACCGTTTTTCAATTCCCGCTTTGACGAGACCTGTTGGGATCTTCTCCATGGAGCTTCCGTCTTTTCCAGATTGGAACTACGGTGGGCTTCCATCAAATTCGAGTTACGATGCAGCGGGACGAATGAATACTGCGTTTTAAAACGCGTGATGGGCTTTATGAATGGAACGGTCATGCCATTCGGTTTGTCACAAATCGCTCCTAGCACGTTCATGCGATTGGATGAATCACATTTTGCGAAATCTTATTGGCAATTGTGTCGTCGTTTACTTCGATGATATTTTGAGTTTTTTAGCACGAATTTGGAAATCGCAGTTTGCAACATTTGCGTGACATCTTTCGTATCTTGCGGGAACAGAAGTTGTTTCGCTAATCAACAAAAAGTGCACACTTTGTGACTTCGGAGGTTATAATTTTTGGGTTACATTGTGTCAGGGAAACGGATATTCGTATGGACTCTACCAAAGTCGAGGCTATTTACCACCTGGCTACTCCAATGTCCATGCATGATGTTCGTTGTTTTCACGGCTTGACATTATTTATCGGAGTTTTATTCGTAATTTTAGTTTCCCATGGTTGCTCCTATCACTGAATTGCTTTGAAACAGCCAAACTTTGTATGGACATTGGAATTTCAGAAAGCTTTTGTTTAACTTAAGAAAGCGGTCACAGCAGCCACAGCGGTATTAGTCTTTTCCAAATTTTGAAGACATGTTTTTCAACATGTCTATTAGGGCCCGTTTGGTTTGTTGCTTGGAATCACTATCGATATGAGTTTGATTGATTTATGGAATGTGAATGGGTTTTTATTTTGGTATCATTATAAAAAAATATTGTTATTTAGTTAAATAATTATTAGTATTTACATTTTCATTCCTAATAGAGGCCCCCATTATAAACCAAACAACTTGAATCATAGAGTGATAGTATTCCTTTATTCCATAACCATGAAACAAACGGGCCCTTAATTGTTTGAGTTAAGTACATAGATCGTCCTTGTGGTTGTCCCGAAATTGCAGGTTTCATCCTAAAAGTCCCGAAATTACACTGATCGTCATTGTAGTTGTCCATTTTGAGTTGACCGGTCCTTTGACCGTAACTCCATCCGTTTTTTCGTTAAGTTTCTGAGTCGTCAAGGGCATTATTGTCCTTTCACGTCAAAATAAACCACAAGGACCATTTATGTAATATTTATTTATTTATTTATTTTTCACATCTTCATCTTCATTCTCATCCCCCCACTCCCACCACCATTGGCCACCTTCTCCATTCTTTAAACTTGTTTCGTATAGTGATAATAATAAAATGGGGATGTTTCATCATTCTTGTAATAACAACAAGATCAAAAACTATAATTTCAAGCTCTCTGTTTTGGTTCTGTCAACAAGTACATGTGTTTCATCTTCCTCTTCTCACTCATAGGTTTATGCTAATAATATAAGTAGACATATAAAAGTATTCCCAAACACCCTCTATAAACATTGTGTAAAATTATTCAATATGATACTGACGTAATTATTTTCTGGTAACTAGCCCATGTTATTGCCAACCAGCCCATGTTAAAATCACCCAACAACACATGACATCACCGAGAGCAGACGAAATCCACGGCGTCATCGCCGGCGACATTCCAAGTGCATCAGCAGTTGGCGGCCCAGATCATGTGAGACTCACCATGAACCTCTCGTAAATCGACATCATCCACCAGATGACCGCCATTATCAGCAACCGAACAATAATCCGCAAGACTAAAATGCCTTAAGCGGCCACCAACCGACTCCCTAAACAATGAAACACCATACATACCTTCACTACTCAATTCCAACTGCTTCGCCCTTGTCATAACAGGAGCCTGATTAGGCGCAACTGGTGCAGCAACAGACAACGACGCTCCAGAGACCGTCATGTTCGTCGCGACCGAACTCGCTGGGGGAGGGTTTATCGAATGAGATCTATACTCCAAAATACCTTCTAAACCATGTACCACAATATCTCGCCCATAAAACATCCCCGGAACAACAAAATCAACACCTCCAACCGTAATCAACGACCGCCGCGACTGCCGTTGCTCCACCATAATATCCTGTCCACTCACAATATCCCTCCGTCCGACACCAACGAAATCACATTCATCGCCTGCGCTTGCAAGTCCGCTAACAGCTTATAATACTCCCCCAACTCATCTTGCAACCCCACACAAAATGCTTGACCTACCGTCCCAACATCCTCATCACAAAACCTCTCAACACTCTCGTCAACATACCCTTTAACCTTCCTAAACAACCAACCTAACTCACATAATTTCCTCACCATCACCCGCACACTCTTCTTTACCTTAACCGAATCCGACAGTATATACCCATCCACACTCTTGTCAAACAACACATACCTCTCATCAATCCCTTGACACGCGTACAACACATCCCTCACTAAAACCTCCTCCGTCACATTATTCTCCTCCTTCACAATAACCCCATACTCCTTATACGCCACATCTCGTAAATTCTCACTATCCTTCGACACAAGCAACACACCCTCATTACCCCCATTACCCACATTCCCATCCTTTTGACTACTATCCTAGGAGATGGTTTTAAGTAAATAAAGTAGGGCCCATTTATTTTTGACAGACCCAGGTCCGATTTTATTACTAAATTTAGAATACAGATCTGCAAAAGATAAAGCATCAGATAATTGACCTTGTTTAACTAAAAGGGTTTTGATAGATGAATGATGAAGATGAATTGAACAGGGTGTTTGGGACTAATCCAAAATAATAATAAAAAACTAAAAAAAGGAAAAAATATTACATAAATGGTCCTTATGGTTTATTTTGACATGAAAGGACGGTAATGCCCCTGACGACTCAGAAACTTAACGAAAAAACGGATGGAGATACGGTCAAAGGACCGGTTAACTCAAAATGGACAACTACAAAGATGATCAGTGTAATTTCAGGACTTTTAGGACGAAAGCTACAATTTCGAGACAACCACAAAGATTAACTTTTTTTTTGAACAATATTAATTGTTTTATCTATCAACCGTTAACCTCAAAATTTTACACGACATATTTTAGCTGTTGCACAGTTAAGAACACAAATCAATAAAACCAAACAGAGGATTAAAGTGTTTTTTTTGTTCAACATTAACAGATAGTAGCTTAATTTTCCTCACTCGTATTTCCTTTCCTTTATGCGATGGTAATCCTTATTATTATTATTATTTCCTCACATCTATCCCTATTTCAATCCATTAATTTCATAATTTTGTATGCAGGATTACACAAAATCAGTAATACCGTCACACCTATTCGGTGACCGTAACACTAATCTTGTCGTCATTAATCCAGGTACTGTAGTAGGCCCCACCTTATTCCAAACCCTAATTTTTTAATCATTATTCTACTTGCTGTTGCGTAATTATTGATGGAGTAGAGAATGTTGTAATGTTGATTTAGGGTCTGCGAATATACGAATTGGACTAGCTCAACAGGATGTTCCGTTTAATATTCCACATTGTATTGCGCGTCGTACCACGGGTGCTAATCATCCTCCTAGGAAAAATGTGCAGGATCAGGTACAGTTTTTACTTTCTTGAAGTTTGTGTCGAGTTTAAGTTGTTAGTGATCACACTCGTTACATGTGGTGGACTTTGATATAAATTGTATGCGTATTTGACTGGTTGACGAATTATGTATAACTTTGAGTAATGTTACATTGCTATGTGTTCTTTTGGGTAAAAGTATGCTGTGTAGTATCATAGCCATTACTGTACGTAAGAAATATTAATCACACTATTGGTAGACACTTATGTTGCCCCTATGAAAATTGTCGTGATATTTAGGAAACTGCGGGTACTTGTGAACGAGACGCTTTAAGAACACCAATTCCTTCAAAATATGGTCTTCAAAATAGTCATAGCATCCATCTATGTTGCTCAATATGTACTTATTGTCCTAAATAGAAAGGTCCCTTGCATCAGAATAGAGGAACCATTTCTTGATCCTTGGTTAGCATAGGGAGAGATATACACTTATCATTGAATGAATACCAATTCTAACCCATGATGCGAGAACTTATGGCGACTTTACAGACAAATCCTTGTAAAGGTAGAACTTATAATCCACTATTTTATAACATGTTAGGGTAACAATCTTTATAGGCCAGTAGTTGTAACATATTCTCGAAGGTCTTGGTTTCTTGTATATGATTAACTGCATATACTTCTTCGTTCTTCCATCTTAAAATAAATATCCAACTTCTACTTTGGTTTGTCCTAAAACATATGTATACATCCAAAAATATAATCAAGTCTCCGATTCTACCCATTACCCATAGTTACATCCAATCAAAAAATTGCGTTAATTGTATGTTTATAGTTGTGCGTACTCTAGACGCTATTAATCAATGTAATAATTGCATTTTATCTAATCCGCGTGCCTTTTGCCTAGTGGACATCTATTTTAGGACGGTGGGAGTTCTGGATAAGATTAGCAGAGTATAAAATCCAATCTCAAATTATGCTGCTGACTGTTACACAAGGCTAGCATAATCTTTTAACTCAATTTTTGGTTTTACTGATGGACTTGACAGATGCTTAATTCTCAAGTTACAACAGCTCAACATGTGGAGAGGGAGAAAGCTTATGACATTGTGAGTGACTAAGTGATCTTGAGTTCTGTGTTTTAAGTCCATTCCATTTTTGGGGGGTAACCATGTGTTTTAATTTTGTAGATTGCATCCTTGTTGAAGATACCATTCATTGATGAAGAGGCGGTGAATAACTCTTACCCACGAAAGGTAGGCAGGATTATTATATGATGCTATGCATATCCTGTTATGTTGGTTCATCTGTTGGCCTAGGTGGAATATTTTTTCATGTGGCATCATTAAGTTTTCTAATGAATATAATGCATTTAGAAATGCAGATTGTTTTTCATATGTATTTTCTTTTCTTGCTTTCCCTTTTCTTAAATATTGTGTTGAAGTTAACACCGAAATTGATTCTTATGCAGACAGGTCGTGTTGATGCATTATCTCAACAGAACAGTAAGAAAGATATTGTATTTCCTTGGACTGATGTGTTTCAAAAAAGTTCAAGTTCATCCTTGCCATTAGGTAAACAAACAGCATTGTTTCTAAAGATGTTAGTTTGGTTTGTTAATACAAAATAAATTGGCAAAGTGTCATTTATACCCCTTGCCATGCATTTTCATTAAAGGCTTTGTTTCTTAGCCCTCCTAGGCCAAATATGATGGATCCTAGTAGTATTGTTTGTGCATTACACCCATCCAATATAATATAAAAAGCACCTATATGCAGAGCAGATCCAGGGAGTTCACCTAGGGCATTAAAAAACGAGCCTAAAGTACGGCTATTTTCAAGTTCAGTTATATACAACTGTTTTATTGTTTAGGAGTTCACCTTTTCTCTTATCTCTCCGTGTGCTGCACCTATGTCATTGATGATGGTGCGGGAACTACTAGAGATTATCATCTAGGTCTGCCTGTGAAGTTTAAATCTTCTACATATTGGTATGATGGGATAAGCAAAGGACCTGCCATCAGTCTTGCTGTTGCCAGCTCTGGCCCCTACATCTTTACAAACATAATTGTTCCTGTAATTTAGAGCTCTTTACATTGTAAAGCTTTTTTTTCGGAAATGAAAATTCTTAAAAACAGTTATTGCTGAGTAGAACTTGTTAATTTCATGTTCACAGTATGGTTTTAAGACCAAGGTTATAGGCCCACTTGATCGACCAAAGTTCACTTGCAGACAACACAATATTGATGTTCTATATAGTTCTTCAGCTCATGCTTTAGAGTTGAGCTGCCTCATGATATCCTGGATATGTATTTTACAATAATAGCATGCAACTTAACACGTTCCTGTTTTTCGTTTGATTATCTTCATATTTACTTTGATTATGTTTAAATGTATCAGACAGTTCATCACATAAGCATGAAACAAACGATTCCCCAAACCTGCAGGAAGGTAGTAGTGTTGAGAAGCCCCTCACAAGTGAATCCAAGTACAAGGAGTACATTTGCGGTGAAGAAGCTATGCGAATTTCTCCGACTGAACCATATTGCTTAAGACGTCCAATACGAAGAGGCCATCTTAATATATCTTTACATTATTCCATGCAGCAGGTAATATCTTATCGTCATAACTTCAGCATGATGTACAAGTTATGTAAATGATTCATGACAATCATGAAAGATGTGACTGTCTTCTCATTTCTTTTGCTTTTGTTTTGAGTAGCTGTAAGGTCATATAACATTATGAATACCTTATGAAAAATAGTATTAGCAATACGATGTAGTCATCCACTATTTCTTTGTACTAGACTATTAGTGCTATACCAACTTTGGAATTATTTTCCTTTTATGGTTGCTAGTAGACAATAAAGCTTTTAACATTTATTTATGTCTTGCAGGTACTTGAAGACATACAAGCTATCTGGGACTGGATATTGATTGAGAAACTACATATTCCTCATAGTGAGAGAAACATGTATTCTGCTCTTATTGTGGTGCCTGAAACATTTGATAATCGAGGTAAATATGTTTTGTCATGTTAAGGGCTTGAGTTTGCATTTTTGCTGAATAATACAAACAAGCACGCATCTAATCTTTATATACATAATTAGTACAAGTGCATACTTCCGTATTTATTGCTACATTTGTCTCATAAAGCTTGTAAAATTTCATCTCTCATGTAGTTCAATGATATGTGTCTTATACCTCCGTCCCATATTAAATGTCCACTTTGACTTTTTGAAGTCTTTTTTTTCAACTTTGATCTTAAATATTTTTGTTTGTGTAATATAATACTTGATGCAAAATATATAAATGGATTGAGTTTTAAATGTATTTTTCATTGGTATAATTTTCATCAAGTATTATATAACACAATCAAAAATATTTAAGGTCAAAGTTTAAAAAGAAAGACTTTAAAAGTCAAAACTGGACATTTAATATGAGACGGAAGGATCATAGCCTGTAATGCCATTATTTGGTAATGAACGAGTGGATACACAATTTTAGCTGGAAGGCCTGCCAAGAAAAGGAAAAATTATTAATAAATGGTGCATACCAAAATGGAAATTGCTACATGAACCGGGAGATATTTTAGAGTGCAACAATTGTGCGAAGGTCATGGAAGTAAATTGCTTAGTAAAATGCTAGACCTTCCAGAGATACACGGGGTCTTGATATTGAATGGATATACATTAACATAAGTAATGCAAGTGTTTCCTTTGATGCCTTTTTATTCCTAACATCATTTTTTTGTCAGTATCTTGATTTGTTGTCTTGGTTTAAACAAAATGGATTCGTTTTGTTGGAGCAGGATGCAAATTAACTCATATTGTGGTTTATATTATTTCAGAAATTAAGGAAATATTATCTATCGTGTTACGAGACTTGCGGTTCAGCTCAGCAGTAGTCCACCAGGTGATAGTTCTTTGATATGTAATATTAGATTAGATGTTACTTGTCAAGTGTAGATATTGGTTGCATCAGGATAGAAATTTGAAAGAAAATGTTTGGTTAGTTGAAATGCACTATTAATGTTTGGTTGAAATTCTTTGTGATGTGGATGTTCTTAGTGCTATCAATAGTGATTATGTTTCAATGTTCTTAGTGCTCATCCTCTTCATTTGGTAATCAAGCAACATGGAACAATATACTCCGTATGTTTAAATGTCTTATTTTAGAAAGAAGCCTGACCAGTTACAATGTTCTTAGTGCTCATCCTCTTCATTTGGTTATTAAGCAACATGGAACAATATACTCCGTATGTTTAAATGTCTTATTTTAGAAAGAAGCCTGACCAGTTACTTTATTACCGTACAAGTTTAATATAGCATTACAAGATCTTTGACAAAGACATTTTTATTTTATTTGAGTCAACTCATAACATCTGTTTACCATATCAACATTAACTTAATGACATGACACTTATAAATTCAGGAAGGTCTTGCTGCAGCTTTTGGAAATGGATTACCAACAGCATGTATTGTGAATATGGGTGCTCAGGTCACGACGATTATTTGCGTCGAGGTGGTCTTGATGTCCTTTCTCTTACAATTTTTTTTAATAAATTTTGGCAGTTGGCATATTACCAGATATACACAAGAATTAACAGAGATTCATGATTTGCAAGTTTTATAGAACATAACCCATACCATTAATATTATGCATTTTTCTATCAGGTTCATATGCTAATTGGAATTCACTTTAATTATGAGTTTCTTGTGTTTGTTGATCTTGTCAGGATGGAGTTGCTCTTCCTCATACACAGATCACCTTATGTTACGGCGGAGATGTGCGTATTCCATATTCTAACACTATTCTTTGTAGTCGGTTAATTTGTGGCTTTGTGTTTGTGTCTGTGTGTGTGTCAAGGGTGTTTATGTTTATTCACTATTACATAATACTAGTCTTCTTTTTATCCAGTTATATTTTGGCTGGAATTAATTGTTTGAGTGGCTAAATAGTAGATGTATTATTCTCAGGATGTGTCGAGATGCCTTCTATGGACTCAAAGACATCATCAAACATGGCCACCTATTCTCACAGATGCTCTTGCAAAACCGATTGATTTGCTGATGCTGAACAGACTCAAAGAATCTTACTGCCAAATTCATGTGAGATCATTAATGTCTCTGTTAAACCTTGATTGAGATACCATTGTAATTAAATAAAAGGGTCTCAATCTGCTTTGATTTGCTTAGAGGTGGAAAAGGGAGTCATCGTGAGGGTTGGACAAGGGGTCAAAATGGGTAACTTTATGGGTCCATACAAGCGAGCGAGGCCAACCTATTAACGCCTTTTTGTTCATTTGTATTTTGTATTTAATATAATACATCAATAATGTCGTAAATAAGGTTATAGAGGCTAAATTTTTTAAGATAGAAAGTGATTTAGCCATTTAGGAGGTTCTAAGCTTGAGAACACATAATGAGACTTTTGACGGCGATTAAACCCAGTCATATAACACGTTTTCCATCTTAGCTAATACGTAAAAGATACCCATTTGAACCTGATTCGCGAGATAAAAAATACAACCCAAATCAACCCAATTTTAAGTAAACGGATCGAGATTTCCACCTCTAAATTTGTTTTTTTGGAAACTTTTCTCGGGTTTAGGTAATGTCTTTCATTCATAGTAAAACATTTAGGTCCTTTTGTGTTATTACCTCTATAAATTGCACATTCTTGTTCAACGAAATAATGATGCATGATTGGTTTTTTCCTTTTTTTGGGCGTTAATGGGTGTATCATTGACTTATTCCTTCTTGGGCAGAGGGGAGAAGTTTGAAAGCTGTTGGGGTGGTTCATTCATATGAAGATGGCTTGCCGCCTGCATCTCATAAGACAAAGCTGACTGCTCTTAATGTAAGGACTAAGGAGTATAATCTTCATCTCATGTCAATTTGACATTTCTTCTTTTCTTCTGTGTCAAGTGCATAGCAGTTATACTCTTATAATCATTTAAATATATCATGATCGTAGTTTCTTTTATCATGTCATCATAATGGTGGCGGTGGGAAATCATTTCACTTGAAGTTGTTGGAATTTGTGATATGGATGGCTCTTAGACTGCAACTAACAATTAATGGTCTATTGAATAGGTGGCGCCTATGGGTCTTTTCTATCCACCACTCTTGGTTCCAGATGTCTATCCTCCTCCACCTCGTACGTGGTGAGTAGAGTTATTTTATTTGATTTTTGTTATTATAATTTGAGAAAATTAATAGCCTCTGTATTTTTTGTTTTTTTAGGTTCAAAGATTATGAGGATATGCTAGAAGATAATTGGAATATCGACTTTGCCAGGAGAACAGATGTATCGGACAGCTTATACCCAGGCATCAGTAATCCGTTACAGATGTGGGATAATTATCCTTATATGCCGCCAAATCAACAGAAGAAAGAAGAAAAAATCGGACTTGCAGAAGCCATTTCAAAGAGTATTCTTTCAGCAGGTACAACACTGGCACTGAAGATGGCAACTTTGACCTGTTTACTGAATGGGTCGATTCGGGTTATGTAGATTTCTAACGTGTCAAAAGGTAGGATTAAAAGTAATAGCTACAAAGAAAACGGGTCAAAATTCTCATGAAGTTTATTTCTTAATGCATAAAACTTCCAAATCATCTTATTCATGGAAAGTATATTCTTATTAAAATGGTATAGATTTTGCCATCATTTTTCAGTCACTAATTGTTTTTACATAACACATACAGTAATATTTTTGGAATAAAGTATTTATGTTTGGCCCTACCGATTTTCACCTGTAACCAAACAGGCCCATTTTACCGCTTACAAGCTTGAACTTGTTATACTTCTGCTTATTGTATGCCTTACTGTTCTTTATCATTATTCTTTCTCCAATCCATAGGGCGTATTGATCTACAGAGAAAGTTGTTTTGTAGCATGCAACTGGTGAGTGACATGCTTAAGTGTATTTTTAGAGAAACTTGATACTATAATGATTAATCCAATGGGCTTAGAAGTATTGATGCACTTTTTATCTTTGTAGATTGGTGGTGTTGGTTTAACAACTGGTCTGGTTTCTGCGGTGGAGGATAGGTATGGAATTATTCATTTTCTTTCTCAAGACTTCATCAGTTTACTACCTTACGTGTAATGTTTTATTTGTTTTAGTTTTGAAAAACTTTTTTTTGTCCATATTAGTCAAGATCTCTATAGATTTTTGTCCATAATCTCGTGATGTAATGAGTAAAACACTTTCATCCTTTTTACATAAATTAATGAGTTATGTTGCTTGACTGCATTTTGCAGAGTACTGGCTGCGATTCCCCACACTGAAGCAATCGATTCTGTTGAGGTCAGTTTTTTCTTACATCTTTTATGTGTTGTATTTAGAATAATTTGGTTACTGCTTCATGACAAACCTGTGTCTTGCAACATATATTTGCAATTTCACACATGTTGCACTATTAATGTGACAATTTCATGTGTACCAAAAAAGCATCCTATTTTGAAATTCATAATTATTTTAGGTTTCTTATCTGTAAAAACTTATATAATTTTCACTCCTGAATTCTCTGTAACCTTTTTCCTTTCAACTCCTAAATTTAGATATTTTCCTCTTAATGACAAAATACCCGTTATAAGTTGATCAAAGTATGTTGTATTTTTACAAAAACTCTGTTTAGTATGTTGTATTTTTACAAAAATGCCTCCCCCCAAGATATAAAAAACTTACCAAAAAGTTATGTCCAATCTGTTATGGATTCTTATTCAATTTTTGGCTTCTCGAATAGGTATTGCAATCAAGAACCAACCCATTGTTTGTGGCATGGCGAGGCGGAGCCGTAAGTCTATCTAGACTTTTTTTACTGTTTATATGCACATACTATTGGAGGTTGTTTTGTATTGACCCATTTTACTTAGGAATAAGCCGATTGTGTTATTATTATATCTCAGACGAGTCAATTATGTCGCATAAATTTTTTTACCTTAAAAATGGGAATGGTTAAATTCAGTATTTTAGTGTTGAAGTCACTCAAATTGTAATATTTTTATTTCCTAGTACATCCTGAAATTTGCTCGAATATTTAGATCATTTTTGTAATAATGTAGTTGTAAATGCAGAATAAATCGTTTTAAACATAGACAAAAAACTGACCATTGTCAATTGACCTGACCCACACTAAAAACATAATGTTTTTCAATGTCAACTCATCTCTATATTTTACCCGACTTGCTGCTATATCCACCTTTAAAACTGTACCTAGTCCCTACTGATAAATCGACTCGTATCTGGTTCTTCAAGCCACCTAACCATTGCCACTGATCTCATGCAGATACTAGGTGTACTCGATTATGGCCGAGAGGCTTGGATACATAGAGAAGACTGGATACAAAATGGGATTCATATTGCAACAGGCAGAAAATACAAGGACTCTTACTATCTGCAAGCTCAACCAATGTGTTACATAAATTTCTAGTATTAGAAACATGTTAACTCGACATTATTAACCTACACCAGTCACATCTTCTTTAACTAATTGTAAGATACAATGATTAATTGGCATCGTAGTTGGATACTCACTGGTAAAAGAAGCAAACTAAGGTGTAGGTTTTTTTAGGAAGTTAATCTTGTAATTTGAAATCTGAATCATGTAAAACTACTTGTTTATTAAAGCTGAATCACATAAAATTGTTTGGTTTTTTCGACTTTGTAGTTAATGGTATCGACTATATGGGTTGGATATGGAGTAGTAACGACGCACAATAAGAATGGAAACATGAAACGCGTTTCATTTTTTCGACTAACATATTAAGCTGTCTATATAATTCTAAACTTTTTAGCTTAAATGAAAGGTTTTCTTGATGAAATGTGTTGTTCAAGACAACATTTTTGTAACTGGTTTTGTCCCACATCGGTGTTGGGTGAGAAGTTGGAACTGTGGGGGTGCCTATAAGAAGAGGGAGAGGGTGAAGTTAGACAATTAAAAGGGTCGGTTGGCTAAATATGCCACGCTTACTCATTGAATGGTGAGTGCTGTATGGCTATCAAGACATATGGCCGACATAATTTGTGGAATTTCATAGGGTTGGCTCCCTTTGGCTGACCCTCCATCGTTTTTAGTTTAATTTCTTGGGTCAAATTATTAGTACAGTATAATATGCAATGTTTTAAATCGAAAAAGGTGTAGTAATCTAATTAGCTGCAAGGTTTTTAAAAATAATACACGGTGGCAAAGATTTGCAACTACCAAGATGTAATAATCTCAATATCGTATTATATACTGTTTTATGCAAATTCAGATTGCTGGTTGCTATTTGGTTCGGTTTTATGCAAATTCAGGTTGCTGATTTTTATTTGGTTCGGGTTTTTTTTTTCTTTACCTGTTAACCCGAGTTTGGTACCTACAATGTCGCCAAACTACACCGGGTTT
This sequence comes from Tanacetum coccineum, assembly GCA_026074375.1. Taxonomy (NCBI): domain Eukaryota; kingdom Viridiplantae; phylum Streptophyta; class Magnoliopsida; order Asterales; family Asteraceae; genus Tanacetum; species Tanacetum coccineum. The sequence goes on along the minus strand of BQNB010007658.1, from coordinate 34,497 downwards.
GGAGTTATCTATGCATTATAGGCACCACGCTATAGTTATAACCATGGACAGAGATAGGAAGGGGAAGTGCCCCCCTATCGAAAATAATTGTGCTAATTTTTTTGTGCTATTTGGAGTTTGGCTAAAAATATTTTATATTAAAAGCAAGATATTTTTTAAATATTTTTCTAGTTCTCAAATAATTTCTAAAGTGCTTCTCAAAAAATTTCTACATCACTTCTAAAAATTTCATCGTACTAAAATATGCCCGCCACCACCGCCTTAGATGAGTCCATTAACGCTGTTGGTGGTCATACGGCCCAAGCTAACCAGCCCTCCCCTTTAGCGCACGGTACCGGGTCTGGCGCTATGGCCTCTCGCGCCATGGTAACCAGCCCACGCGGTTGCAATTTTTTTTTAATTATAGACGTTGGATTACGGCTAGTATCTGTTTTTTCATAAAAAAACCCAACTTTTTTCAAAATTTTACTCTTTAAAAATCCTCTAAATACCTTCTTATTTGACCATATTTCACACATTCTTTCAATTTAATTTCTACTTCAATAATACTCAAATTTCTTTCAACTATGGATCCAAACAATCCCAACACCACCAACACCTACGATCCAAACAATCCCGACACCACTAACACCTACGATCATTATAATGTTTATTTTCAAGACGATCGGGAGCGATATATCCGGGGTTAAGTTATGATGCTTAGCCTCTTCAAAAGTACTTTTATTTCTTGTTTACGTACTATGTTTTTTATTTTTATGTAATCTTTTTTAATTAATGTAATGTGTTTTAATTTTAATGAAGTTTATATAAGTTATATTTGTATTTTTTATTTTAAGTAAATGAAAAAAAAATTGTTCCATGACACCACATTTTCTGGTGCCAAGGAGTACGGCACAAAATGTGATGCCAAGAAACTTTTTGCTGACGTATCAGCATTTTTTGACTTTGGCACAAAGCCTTTGGCACGAGAGTACCCAGCACTCTTACACCGCTTATGCATAGATCCGCCTCCGCACCTAACACCCGTTGTAAACTTGCTCATAACATCTGCTTATGTCGAAAAAGTCAATAAAACCTTGTTTATATCAATAGGTAATTACTACCCCGGTTCATAGGTACAGTTTTAAAACCTCGGCGTGTAGTTTAAATGGTAACTAAAATGTTTTCTTTTTTTTTTCAGCCCACAATCGTTGAAATGGATATTTCATGTTACATTGAATGTCAAAAGTTTACAAATGATCATAAACTAACAACGGTTACATTGGTTTCTGAATCTTCGGCTAAAGAGGATGAAAAAGATTGTTTTGGAGGCTTCGTTTTTTTCCGCTTTGGTGGCACGTGTGGGCCCATAGGAACGCGTGTGTTTTTCGAGTAGTGCGACCGAGGCAAAACGTCTTCTTTGATAGCTTTGTTTTGATGACGTTTATTTGGATTAATAGTAGATGCAGTGATAAGCAGTTTAGTTGGGTCGGGTGGTTACAAAACCCGTCCGTTGTTACTTCGTCTATTTAATTGTTTTGGTATCTAGCTTCTTGCTAGTTTAATAAAATGTTGCTGTTAAAATAAAAAATAAACTAACAATACGACGCTTTAAACATTCTTTATGTACTACACTACTCCTTAATTTCAAACATTAGCTTGAGTAGGAATGAATACTTACCCCCTTGATTGGATTTTCAAACACTCTCAAAAAAATTTATCTTCTACAAAAATTTCCTTTTAAATTTAGAATATGTTTTTATTATAGAACTACAAGAAAAATACATAACATAAAATAAAAATTTTAAATATTAAAAAACAAACAATACAAAATATAAACTGATAAAATATGTATTGTCACGTTAAAAAGTGTAAAAAAGAGACAGCAAGAGTAAAATATGAGCCAAAAGATATACAATGATTCATGTGAATTTTTTTTAACATGTAACTATTATTAAGTGACAACTTACTAAAATGTGCATATTTTACAAATTTATAAAAGTTTGATAAAGTTTGCCACATAGTTTAGTTATCAAATGGAGACTTTGTTAAATGTTAAATGGCCTAGACCCTTTTTAAATATATTTATTAACTTGGTTCACATATGCAATGATGTCATGCTTTAAATGATATAAGCGCTTATGTCATAAGGCAATCATATAAAAAAAATAAGAATGCTTGTACTATAAGCTTGTGTGTTAATCAAGGCTATAAATAGCCATGTATCTTGTCATTGTAAGGCATCAAAAATTTAAGTAATATATGTATTTCTTATACTTCTCTCTCTACAATCTTCTCTCTACTTTTTAAGTTTCCAATATCGTCTTTTATAGTTTAATAAAATGTTGCTGTTAAAATAAAAAATAAACTAACAATACGACGCTTTAAACATTCTTTATGTACTACACTACTCCTTAATTTCAAACATTAGCTTGAGTAGGAATGAATACTTACCCCCTTGATTGGATTTTCAAACACTCTCAAAAAAATTTATCTTCTACAAAAATTTCCTTTTAAATTTAGAATATGTTTTTATTATAGAACTACAAGAAAAATACATAACATAAAATAAAAATTTTAAATATTAAAAAACAAACAATACAAAATATAAACTGATAAAATATGTATTGTCACGTTAAAAAGTGTAAAAAAGAGACAGCAAGAGTAAAATATGAGCCAAAAGATATACAATGATTCATGTGAATTTGTTTTAACATGTAACTATTATTAAGTGACAACTTACTAAAATGTGCATATTTTACAAATTTATAAAAGTTTGATAAAGTTTGCCACATAGTTTAGTTATCAAATGGAGACTTTGTTAAATGTTAAATGGCCTAGACCCTTTTAAAATATATTTATTAACTTGGTTCACATATGCAATGATGTCATGCTTTAAATGACATAAGCGCTTATGTCATAAGGCAATCATATAAAAAAAAAGGATGCTTGTACTATAAGCTTGTGTGTTAATCAAGGCATCCATCGACACGGAGATCCTTTGGTACGAAAACTTGGTAGAGTGTAGCAGAAAATGCGATTAAAGACGGGAAAAGTTGCCATGAATTTTGGCTCCTTGTGATTCGGTGGTGGGAAAAAAAAGAAGACGACAAGGTTTTATGTGTCATTAATGTGTCCTGAGTGGAAAAGGGTGCATATTTTAACCCCATCTATAATCAGGATATCTCTCTCTAATAAGTTAAAAAGAAATGCACAAAGATCCCGAATGAAGAGTGAACTGTTTTCAAATAGCCCATTAAGTTAAAAAGAAACACCCCCTTAGTCTTCTATAGTTTTTAATAGTCTTTTATAGTTCTTACAGGTCTTCTATAGATCTGCACAACCCCCCACCCTTTGAGGTGTGACACTAATCTGGATTTGTAAGAAAGGGTGGGGGAGTTGTGCAGATCTATAGAAGACCTGTAAGAACTATAGAAGACTATTAAGAACTATAGAAGACGATATTAGAAACTTAAGAAGTAGAGAGAATATTTTAGAGGTATAAGAAACACACATATATTACTTCAATTTTTGATGCCTTACAATGGCAAGATACATGGCTATATATATAATACATTTCTTCCCATTTTTGCCACATTAAATCATCATCAACTTATCATCCGATCAAACCAAGATCCAAACTCCATCTTACCAAAATCTCAGATCATGTGCACTTTAGAGAAACGCAACAACATATTCACACTGACCCTAACAAGCCCAACAGACCACTGTCTCAACCCAACTCTCATCTCCCTCATCCAATCACTTCTCTTAGAAGCCAAGTCACAAGCCACTCCAGCCCAGTCCTTGTTACAGTCGCTGAAGGCAAGTTTTTTTCTAATGGGTTTGATCTTGCCTGGGCTAAAAAGAACTCTGGTGGGGCTGGAGCTGAGTCTGTTAATTTGCTCAGACATATGGTGAATTTGTTTAAGGATTTGGTTGCTGATTTGGTTAATTTTCCTATGCCTACTATTGCTGTTGTCACACGTACGTCTTAGCGCGGTTTGGTTTGGGTCGATTGTTAATTAAAGCTAAGAGAAATGATTGTGAGGACCAATGAATTTGCCTAATTTCATGCCTAAAATCTGTGTGTTACGGTTTTATTGGTTTGTGAGATAGTGGGCCCTTGGATGCAACCAACAGGATAATGCTACACAGTTTTAGGCATGAAATTAGACACATCTTTAGGTTTTCTATCATTTCTTTAAAGCTAAATGTTTAAACAAAGTTGATCTTTTTTTGTTGATTATATGATTTATGCTTAAGGTTCACAAATTCATATTTTGTGGCTTACTTTATGGGTTTGCTAGCTTTTTATGATTGATGATTTAAAAGACAAAATATAAGTTCATAAATTGAAGAATAAACTAAAAATAATCACAAAAAATGAGCTAATAATTGAAATCATATAAGCTCGTAAAGCCGTAACAAACATCCCTCTAGTACTATGTCATAGTATTGACTAATGTGAATGTATACGATATCGTATAACATAATGAAATTGGTTTTTACCGAATATGTATATGTGAAATTGTTGATATCATATACATACTCGGATCAATGGTTCCAACGATTTATATTTTCGTTCGGTTCAATGGTTTCAACAATTTATATTTTTGTTCGACTCAAGGGTTTCGGTAATTCATATTTTCGTTCGGTTAACGAATCCAACTATTGAACGGTTCACGTTCACGATTCAACATTTATATATCTCAACATGTAAATATTTTAATTTTCACAACTTTCGCATATAATTAAACAATCACAATATGTAGCAAATAATGATCATTTAAACAAGATTGCATGATAATATCTTTTCACTAAAAAGTGCAATCCAATTTAAAAGCACATGAAAAGTCACCTTACAATCTCAATCTCATCAACTTTCATCCCCGTCCAAATAAATGCTCCTCTAAACGAACCAAAACGTACTCAAACCAAATAGCCTAAACAAAACTCACGGTGTCTTCACATCTCGTTTTTCGTTCTAACTCGTTTTACTTTGGGGTTTGTAAATAAAATTAACAGTTTGTGTCACGATATATATAAAGTTGTTCGGTTCTCCTTATACATCATAAGAAAATAACAATCTCAATCCACGATTATGAATTTATACCATCGGCCCTTATTCTTTCTATGTCTTTAAAATATACACCTTTGCAAGTTTGTAAACCGAATGTACATCTAGTTCATAATTTTGGGTTATTACATGTTGGTTCTAATAAGCTAAAAATAAGCAAATGAAAGAGAGATAATTTGATATGTGTGAAATCTTTCTCATTTGACATTGATGCAAATGAGGTGAAATGTTACAATATTTTTCATCCATTGGCTAAATAGCCTTGTTTTTACTTAGGCTTAATACCGATGGATTTAAACTCTCCTTAAGTATAGTATAATCTACAAGTTAGTCCTTAGACTTTTATAATTTATCCGAAACTAGTAAATTCTATCTTTACATTAGATTTTATGTCAGTCTAGTCTGATTGAAGAGGAAACACATTCATGAAGGTCACCATTTAGGGTCCGTTTGATGTTTGTATTATATTTTATTGTAGTACATATATTTTTCTTCCCTTTCATAGTCGTCAATTCAAAAAGACTTGTGCGTTTTTTCGTGTTGATTTCTTATAGTAATTGCTATATACTATTATGTTATGTGAGAAACAAAGACGGGTTTAAAACAAGTTTTAGTCCAACATAATAACGGTTCAGTTTTTTTTTAAATTTTAACTAAAAATTAGATCATTCGTTTTCTCAGTCTAGTTTTTCTTGATATTCTTTGGTCTTTTTAGGAAATAAGTGATGTTAGTTAATTGAATGAATGATCACGTTAGGTACGATTTTGCCTGATTACGAGCGAAATCCAAATTAAATATCACTTGACGAATTTTATGATGTTTGTGTTTGCGAAACAAAATATGTGATTTAAGAAGATCAAGCTAATTGTTTAGAAAAGTAAGTTTTATTTTGTTTATCTATGAGTAAATACGTTTAGTACCTGTAACACCCCCAAAAATGTGTCGCAGCGGAAATATGTCCGGGAGTGTTACTTCATAATAAAACAACGCAAGATACAAGAGAACGACCTCTAAATGTGCCGTTTGAAAAGTAATCTCGTTGATTTTCTTGAAGTTGATATAACATTTGACCCATAATTGCATCACAGTGAAAAACTTGAAAGCAATACAACGAGATTTGATCATTTGTATGTAAGTAGAAATCCATGAATGAAATCTTGAAATTTTAGACTCCAATGCACATCAAGTAGGCCAAACACCTAATTCACCTGAGAAAAATATGCTTAAAAGTGGTCAACATAAAGTTGGTGAGTTCATAGGCTTGTTTAAGTATAAATGTTGCACCAAAGATTTGCAAAGTGTGTATGACCATTTCAACCCTTATAATAGTCACAAAATTGTAAGTATGAAAGTTGGACCACAATTGTTCAAAGTATGCATGATAATTAAAACCATCACGAAATGTTTCAAGTATCTATTGCCCAATGAGTGATTACGATTACTCTAACTTCATGAAACCGATGCACTATGTACCCATCGTAGGTGTCCCCTCCATGAACACCCGGGCAGTAATGAATATGTACCCCTCGCAGGTGTCCCCTCCAAGAACACTCGGGCATTTACTTGTAGTTATCAGTTCAATCCGCTTAAGCTAATCCGTAATCATTTCAAAAGTAAAGTATGTATTCGTGACCAAAAATAAAGTCAAATAATGTATCCCATAGCGAGCTATGTAAATGAGTATGTAAACCAATTTGTAATCAACCATGTAAATGCATTTGCAAACAAGCATGTTCTCACCCAAAAAATATATGTAAAACAAGTAAAACATGGGGCTATAAACTCACATTGATGTTGCAGAACGATTGGCAAAAATGCACATATTAAGCACAACACAAACGGAAACCGGAATGGCTCGACCAAGAAGTTGCGGTTTATCTTAACGGCTCTGAACCACTAGCCTAGGATAATGTATTTGGGTTTTCCGATAGATGGTTACATCAACGCGACACGTTGATAAAAGATTTAGATTTCAAGTTGTAATAGTTTGGTGGTTGGTTAAATAAAATAAATCGAAAAGTAAACGCAAAGTATGCAATATATTCCGTATATATTACATATATAAAAAATGATCAAGTATATAATTCATATCGTGAGTTATATACAAAGACAAACAACCAAAAGAATAATACGAGGTATATATAATACGCGACATGTATTATATATGAAAATAAAATAAAAGTATATAATACCTTGCAAGTATTATATAAGAAACATGAGAAAAATAATCAAAGCAACATAATTCAACACGTGTTCGAAAATCACCAATTAAATTAATAAAGAGTGCTGACATAGAAGTAAACTCACGTTTTAATGCTACGAATTATGCAAACGATGTTTTTAAAGTTTTTACAAAAGTTATGATTTTATCTTCTAGTTGAAAATTATAAAATAATATTTTATAATTTAGTATATTGTTTCCTTGACGGGTTTTAGTTAAAATGTTGTTCATTTGTATAAGTATAGTTTTCTTTCTGTTTTCAAACTACGGTTTTGTATAATTACAAATAAGTAATCTTAAGTCTATATCTCGTTCTTTTATCGGTTTTCTAAGATAATAGAAATTCAAGTGAAAGATACTAAGTATAGAATTTTTTAATAAGTTTCGGCATTACTTATTCGTTTATACGTCGTTTCCCATTTTTATAAAACTCAATGTTTTTCCCTTTTCAATCAATCCGTGTTGCAAAATACTTCAATATATATCTAAACGACTTAAACAAATCAAAACAAGTATAACCAAACACACCCTTACGGCTGTTAAACAACGAAAATAATAATTAACACATTTATTTAACCATTTACCAACATTAGATCCGGTTTTATATTTATGAAATCTTACGATATATTGATTAGTTGATTTATATAAACCAAACGCACCCTAAAGGCTGTTTCGCAGCCAACCAAACATACCCTCGTGGTGTTTCTGCTCACCCAAACACACCCTTTACGGTTTCCTGCTCACCTAAACACACCCTTTACGGTTTCCCGCTCACCCAAACACACCCTTTGTGGTTTCCTGTTCACCCAAACACACCCTTTAAGGTTTCATGCTCACCCAAACACACCCTTAAGATGTTTCTTGCTCACCCAAACACACCCTTACGGTGAAACTGCTAACCCAAACGCACCCTTATGGTGAAACTGCTAACCAAAACGCACCTTAGTGAACCAAACACGCCCTATGTGGTTTTTCTGCTAAACCAAACGCACCTTAGTGAACCAAACGCACCTATGTGGTTTTATCCAAACCAAACGCACCCTATGTGGTTTTATCAAAACCAAACGCACCCTTGGTGGTGTTTTCGTCAAACCCAACGCACCCTTGTGGGTCATATCTTCAACCCAACACACCCTTGGTGCTTATAAGAAGACCAAACGCACCCTCGTGGTGCTGTTTCAGCCAAACGCACCCCTATTCGGGTGCTGTGCCGCGATGGTGGCGGTGGTGAGGTGATGTGGTGGCTCGGCGTAGAGGCGGTGGTGTAGGTGGGGGTGATGCGATGCGGATGTGAAGGCCGTGGTGACGAGGTAGATATGAATGAGGGGGTGAGGGTGGCGTCGGTTGGTGGTGGCAACCATGGTGGCGATGGTGGTGTGGTGATGTTGTTGTTGTGGCGTCGGTGGGGTGGAGGTGGTGATGTTGTGGATCGGTTGGTGGGGTGTGGCGTGGGATGGCGCGGGGGTGGTGTTGGCTGTGGTGGCGGCAGGATGTTGGCCGGAGTTTGGCCGGAGGTGGCCGGATATGGGGAGGAGGAAAATGGGGGCTAGGGTTTGATAATAATGAGAGAAAACCCTAATTTCTATGTTTATATACCCAAAAGTCTAAAACAAATATGGCAAGTGTATACTACTTGAGGGGCTAATAGTGTAAATATTACCCCAGGGACTTAAAGTGTAGTTTTTGTAAAGTATTGTTTCGGGACTCGTTTGGGCTAGTTAACGGATAATTCAAAACACGAAAATTGCGCCGTTGCGTTCGAAATGATTTTCCCATGAAATTGAGTATTCACTCGACTATTATTTCATAAAGTTTTATAAACTCATTTAAAATATTTGTTATTTATTTGTGTATCACAAATAAACTTTATCTAAAAAATGAACTTTAAATACCTCCGACACCCAAATCATCACCTCTGACACCCCAATTACCACCTCCGACACTCAAATCATCACCTCTGACAACCCAATCACCTCCTCCGACACCCCAATAACCTCCTTCGACACCCCAATCAACACCTCGTTTTTACCACCACCGATCCTCCAAACCCCAATCATCACCTTCGATACCCTAATTTCCACCTCAATTCTGCCACCACCGACCATTCAAACCCTCAGCAACTGGTGCAATGGTTTAGAGCAGACTATGAAGGTCTGACCTTGGTTCATGGGTGGTTGACGGATAAGAGTTCAGGAGGAGAGGAGAGTATTCAGTCGATTATGGATAGCTTTAATTCCAAGATGCAAAACATGGGATGTGATAACATGAGTTGTGATAACAGTGACCTCAACATGGTGCGTGATGTGACGAGTACTTTACTAGCTGCTGGTGTGTCCCAACAGGATGTTGACGCGCAAGTGAGTGGTGTACAGGGGATGATGACTCATCATAGTGGTGGAACGACTCAGGATGATATTTGGGGTAACACCACGGATATACCAAATGCTTGGGGCGATCCTAATGTGCATGGAACTAATGTGACGGGTACTAAATCGTTTGCTTTGGTTCTCACAACCGAGAGTACTAAGCCTAAGGTCTCGGAGAGTTCTTATAATGACATGGTGCGTGATATTACGAATGCCGAAATCAAATCTGCTATGTTTGATATTGGTGATGATCGGGCTCCTGGGCCGGATGGGTTTTCTTCGGCTTTTTTCAAGAAGGGATGGGATATTGTGGGTGATGATGTTTGCAAGTCTATTCGGGATTTTTTTGGGAACGGACAGATTCTTAGGGAGATAAATCACACGTTCATTGCCCTTATTCCTAAGGTCTCTATTCCGTTGAGGATAAATGACTACCGTCCTATCTCGTGTTGCAATGTTATTTATAAGTGCATTAGTAAAATCCTTACTAACCGTATTATTAGTGGTATTAAGGATGTGGTGAGTGACAATCAATCGGCTTTTATACCAGGTAGGAGAATTTCGGATAACATCCTTATTACTCAAGAGCTTATGCATAATTACCATAGAAAAAGAGGCCCGCCAAGATGTGCTTTTAAAGTAGATATTCAGAAGGCATATGATACGGTTGATTGGAAATTCTTGGAGCATATTCTTCATAAGTTTGGTTTTAACCCGGTTATGATCAAATGGATTATGGCGTGTGTTACCTCCTCCTCGTTCTCAATTGGCTTAAATGGGGATATTCATGGTTTTTTCAAAGGGAAGAGAGGTTTGAGACAAGGGGATCCGCTTTCTCCTTATCTTTTTACGTTAGTGATGGAGGTTCTTACCTTAATGTTGAAAAAGAAAGTTCGGTTATCCAACTCTTTTCGGTACCACCATAAGTGTGAGGCTCTTGAGATCATTAACGTTTGTTTTGCAGATGATTTGTTCATTTTCTCCCGTGGGGATGTTAATTCGGCTACGGTGATCATGGAGTCGCTTGATGAATTCAAGAGGGTCTCGGGTCTTGTGCCTAGTATTCCTAAGAGCACAGTTTTCTTTTGTAATGTGGGGAACACGATGAAGAATGAAATCCTTGGAATTATGCCGTTCCTTGAAGGTAATCTACCGGCCATGTATCTTGGTGTTCCTCTTATCTCTTCTTGGCTTCTCAATCGGGATTGTAAGATCCTTGTTGAAAAAGCTAAGAATCGGATAGGTGATTGGAAGAACAAGTCTTTATCATTTGCGGGGAGGCTCCAACTTTGCAAATCTATTCTCTCTTCCATGCAAATTTATTGGGCTTCGGTTCTTGTTATTCCTAAGGGTATTATTGATGATATTCAACAGCTTACGCGTGGGTTTCTTTGGTGTAATGGAGAGTTAAAACGTGGTAAAGCTAAGGTAGCTTGGGATGATATTTGTCTTCCTAAGATTGAAGGCGGGCTTGGTCTAAGAAGTTTAGAGGTATTCAACATTGCCCTTATGGCCACACACATCTGGAACATAGTGTCTAATAAAGAGTCTTTGTGGGTGAGGTGGATACACATGTATAAGCTGAAGGGCCGAACGATTTGGGACGTCCCGGTAAAGGCTAACATGTGCTGGGGATGGCGGAAATTGCTTCAGATTCGTGAGCTTATTAAACCGTTCATTTGGGTGAAGATTGGTAATGGAAAGGATACGTCTCTGTGGCATGATCTTTGGGATACCCAATCTCCTCTTTCTAGGTACCTATCGCCTAGAGATATCACTCGGGAAGGCTATCATTTGAAGAACGCGGTGGCTGATTTGGTCTCGAATAATGCCTTGTCTTGGCCTAATGCGTGGTTACTCAAAGCTCCTAACATTGGATAGATTCAGGCCCCTAATTTGATCGAGACTAAGCGTGACCAGATTCGATGGCGAGACTCCAATGGGCTGTTTCACGACTTCTTGGTTGCTAGGGCTTGGGATGCGGTTCGTCCTAGAGGGGAATGATTTTTTTTTTTTTTTTTTTTTTTTTTTTTTTTAATAATTAACTGGCACAAGATGTTTTGTTTTTGTGGTTTCGCATTGTTGTTTCCAAGACATAGTTTCCACATGTGGCTTGTTATGAGGAAAGCTTTGAAGACACAAGATAAGTTGCGCATGTGGGATTTGGGGGTGTGGATCCGACTACTATTACGTGCGTTTTATGTGGTACACAAGCTGATTCGCACACTCATCTATTTTTTGAATGCCCGTATGCTTCTAAAGTGTGGATATCGATCAGACACCTTGCTGGAATGGAACATATTAGTCCCATTATGGATGATATTGTGGCGTATCTCATTCCTATGGCGCATAAGAGGAATGTGCTAAGTGTCATTGGTAAACTTATTGTTGCTGCATGTACATATTTTATTTGGCGGAAACGTAATACTCGTCTATTCAAGAATATTAAAATACCTCCGGAAGATGTTAGTGATGCTATAATGGTTACCGTTAGACTTAAGCTACTCACGCTTCGGTTTAAGAACAAGGAAAGGGTGAAGACGCTTCTAGCTCGTTGGAATATGCCTAGCAATTTTAAAATTTATGGTGATGTGTAATTTTAGTTGTTGCTAGGTTTGTGCGTGGCATAGCACATGTTTTTTTGGTAGTTCAAGCTTTGCTTGAGGTTAATGAGGCACCTTAGCCTCATTCCATTGTAATATTTTGGCGATGTGATTAATACAACTTTACCGGGGTAACCCTTTACAAAAAAAATGAACTTTAATTTAATTATTCGCGTTTAGATAAACACTTTGAATAACATGTTAATTAATTTATTAAATATTCTTATTTAATAAAAATGATAATTAAATTTAATTTAATTATTTTCGGGTCGGTACGCGTTGTTCTCGTTTTTAAAATTTTGCGAGGGTATTTTAGTCATTTTCTGCTTGTTTTCGGGTCTCGGGCAAAACTAAAAAGTTGTCCGGAATGTCGTTTTACACCAAATTGCTTTAGAGTCCGAGTCGTGAAAACGTGATTTAATTGGTCGTTTTTGATAAGTCAACTTAGGAATAACATATACCTTCTCGTTTTCAAGTCAAATAAGTTAAAAATAAATTTGCACATGAGAGGTATGTAATAATAAATATGATTTATTATTTAAATATGTTTCGAAAAATTATCGGTTACGCGGTAATCGTTTTTATGTGACAATAAAAGATCAAAAGTCAAAAAGTCAAGTCGGACTCGAAAAGTCAAAAGGGTAAAATAGTTATTTAAAAATTTCAAAAATTGCCAGTTGTTACAGTACCGATTATAAAAATGTAAAATCTTACAGTGTCTTGCATATTTCATAGTTATAGGTCAAGTTATTTTATCAAACTACTATCAATTTTAGCATTTGGATTGACTACAGTATAAACACGCATATAACCAACCCGAAAATTACAAAACCACCCTAACTAAACAAAGAAATTATGAAAGAACCACAATAACCGTCATCGTCAGCATGACGTCGGCGAGTATTGCCCAGACGGATATTTTTTAGCACCACATTTAACATCAAGAAACTCTTTTATTCAACTTCAACATCGTGTTCTTCACGGTTTCCTAAACCTAACGATGCTTTTACTCAGAATATTCCAAACACGATTGTCACATCCATTTCTCGGGCAACACAACAACCATGGATGCAACATTGTTATAGTCACATCGAAGAACACCGAAATCAATCTATGCCATCAAGAACTGTGTTGAAAAGGCTATTCTATGACGCCATGTATCTGAATTATGAAAAGGGGGAATATGATGGTAAGGCCGTACCAATTAAGTCGATATCGGGGAATCCGGATCTTAAGGATAAGTATGTAAAAAGCACGGGGTTAATGAAACACATCATACACTTTGCAGTCTCGGTTTTTCACTGGAACAATATGTCAAAATCTAAGCGGTTAAGTACTTGTAATTTTTTAAATGGTGTGTTGGACAGGTGTCGTAAACTAGGTCTGCATCAAGTTTAGTCGAACGTGTTTAGAGTAACTTTAAGACCGGGTATCCACGGTTTGTTCGATGAATGTACACTCACCATGATATACATTTCTTACTCAATGCGTGACTGGCATGATATGGGTTGCTATTTGATGATGAGTTTATGTTTTAAATTGGGAGTGGATCCGGATCAAACCATGTATCGTGCCTTTGTTGATGGGTTTATTCGTGCTAGTGACTACAGAGGATCATGTGTGTTGTATCAAAGTCTGATGAGGGCTCATCTTGATGAGCCTTATATAGGGACATATTCTATTATCGTAATTGGCCTGAGTAAATCCCTTTTGTTCACCGAGGCAAAAAGTTTATTACATTCCATTGAAAACAAAGGTTTTCCTTTGGCTCACCTGTATTTGCATATTTTTAAAGGGATGTTGATGGCTAACCAGCCTAAATTCATGTTGTCTTTGTTTATCAAAATGGCCTACAAAAGAAACATCAGAACAAAGTTCTATACTTATTTAGTTTTTGGCCTAATCAGTTTGTCCTTGTATGATGCCGTCGATTCCATGATCTTGGAGATGTTTTATGATGTGGATTCCAGTTGCAGTTGCTGCTGGCATCTCGTTCACCAGCTTTATAAGGAAGGTTTAATGGAAGATAATCGCTTCCCCTCATGGATAAGGTTCTTAGAGACGTACTTATATGGATTTGGTCTAATTCGATAAGATAGCCTTTTAAAATAGAAAGCAAATGCGTAGTTTGTGGAGTAGAATAGCTAAAGAGTATCCTTACACCGGTAAAAGTGACAGCATTAGAAGCAAAGAACCGTGCAACATTTGTCTCACCGGTTAAAGTCACAACATTGAAGCATAGAACCGTGCAACATTTGTCCGACACGTTATCTTAGTCAGACAAATGTTGCTCGGTTCTTTGCTTCTAATAATGCTGTGACTTTTATCGGTATAAGGATACTCTTTAGCCATTCTATTCCACAAACTACGCATTTGCTTTCTATTTTGAAAGGTTATCTTATCGAATTAGACCAAATCCATATAAGTACCTCTCTAAGAACCTTATCCATGAGTGGAAGCGATTTTCTTCCATTAAACCTTCCTTATAAAGCTGGCGAACGAGATGCCAGCAGCAACTGGAATCCACGTCATAAAACAACTCCCCGATCATGGAATCGGCTGCATCATACAGGGACATATTGATTAGGCCAAAAACCAAATCAGTATAGAACTTTGTGTTACCACTGATGTTTCTTTTGTAGCCCATTGCGATAAACAAAGACAACATGAATTTAGGCCGGTTAGCGATCAACATCCCTTTAAAAATATGCAAATACATGTGAGCCGAAGAAAAACTTTGTTTTCAATGGAATGTAATAGCCTCGGTGAACAAAAGGGATTTACTCAGGCCAATTACAATAATAGAATATGTCCTCATATGAGGCTCATCAAGATGATACCTCGATACAACACACATGATCCTCTGTAGTCACTAGCACGAATAAACCCATCAACAAAGGCACGATACATGGTTTGATCCGGATCCACTCCCAATTTAAAACATAAACTCATCATCGAATAGAAACCCATATCATGCCAGTCACACATTGAGTAAGAATTGTTTATCATCGTGAGTGTACACTCATCGTACAAGCCGTGGATACCCAGTCTGAAAGTTACTCTAAACACGATCAACAACACCTCATGTAGACCTAGTTTACGACACCTTTCCAACACATCATTCAAAAAATTACAAGTACTTAACCGCTTAGATTGTGACATATTGTTCCAGTGAAAAACTGCAAAGTGTATGATGTTCATCAACCCAGCGCTCTTTACGTACTTATCCTTAAGATCCGGATTCCCCAAAATCGACTCAATGGGTACGGCCTTACCATCATATTCCCCCTTTTCATAATTCAGATACATGGCGTCATAGAAAAGGCTTTTCAACACGGTTCTTTGATGGCATAGATTGATTTCGGTGTTCTTCACTGTGACTATAACGATGTTGCATCCATGGTTGTTGTGCTGCCCGGGAAATGGATGTGATGGTCGTGTTTGGAATATTCTCAGTAAAAGCATCGTTAGGTTTAGGAAATCATGATGAAGACGATGATGAAGTTGAATAAAAGAGTTTCTTGGTGTTAAATGTGGTGGTCAAAAATATCCGACGGGTGATACCCACCGACGTCATGCTGACGATGACGGTTATAGTGGTTCTTTCGTAATTTCTTTGTTTAGTTAGGGTGGTTCTGTAATTTTCGGGTTGGTTATATGTGTGTTTTATACTGTAGTCAATTGTAAAATCGATAGTTGTTTGATAAAATAACTTAACCTATAACTATGAAATATGCAAACCACCGTAAGATTTTACATTTCTATCATCCGTACCAAACGTATTTACTCGTAGATAAACAAAATAAAACTTACTTTTCTAAACAATTAGCTTGATCTTCTTAAATCACATATTTTGTTTCGCAAACACAAACATCATAAAATTCGTCAAGTGATATTTAATTTGGATTTCGCTCGTAATCAGGAAAAATCGTACCTAACGTAATCATTTATTCAATTAGCTAACATCGCTTATTTCCTTAAAAGACTAAAGTATATCGAGAAAATCTAGACTAAGATGTGTCTGGATTTTAAAACGAATGATCTAATTTTCAGTTAAAAATAAAAAATTGAACCGTTATTATGTTGGACTAAAACTTGTTTTAAACCCGTCTTTGTGTCTCACATAACATAATAGCATATAGCAATTACTATAAGAAGCAACACGAAAAAGTATTATCTATCGTGATACGAGACTTGTGGTTCAGCTCAGCAGTAGTCCACCAGGTGATAGTTCTTTGATATATAATATTAGATTAGATGTTACTTGTCAAGTGTAGATATTGGTTGCACCGGGATAGAAATTTGAAAGAAAATGTTTGGTTAGTTGAAATGCTCTATTAATGTTTGGTTGAAATTCTTTGTGTTGTGGATGTATTGATTATGTTCTTAGTGCTATCAATAGTGATTATGTTTCAATGCGTTCTGTACTAAGTAAAATGATTACCTGATAACCTACAAAGTAAAAAATTGAACTTTTGACAAAAATGGAACAATTTACTTCGTATGTTTAAATGTCTTATTTTAGAAAGAAGCCTGACCAGTTACTTTATTACCGTACAAGTTTAATATAGCATTACAAGATCTTTGACAAAGACATTTTTATTTTATTTGAGTCAACTCAAAACATCGTTTATCATATCAACATTAACTTAATGACATGACACTTATAAAGTTATAAATGCAGGAAGGTCTTGCTGCAGCTTTTGGAAATAGATTACCAACAGCATGTATTGTGAATATGGGTGCTCAGGTCATGACGATTATTTGCATCGAGGTGGTCTTGGTGTCCTTTCTCTTGCAATTTTTTTTAATAAATTTTGGCAGTTCATATTACCAGATATACACAAGAATTAACAGAAATTCATGATTTGCAAGTTTTATAGAACATGACCCATACCATTAATATTATGCATTTTATCTATCAGGTTCATATGTTAATTGGAATTCACTAATATATGAGTTTCATGTGTTTGTTGATCTTGTCAGGATGGAGTTGCTCTTCCACATACGCAGATCACCTTACGTTATGTAAGACATCATCAAACATGGCCACCTATTCTCACAGATGCTCTTGCAAAGCCGATTGATTTGCTGATGCTAAACTGACTCAAAGAATCTTACTGCCAGATTCATGTGAGATCATTTATGTCTCTATTAAACCTTGATTGAGATACCACTGTAATGAAATAAAAGGGTTTTACTCTGCTTTGATTTGCTTAGAGGTGGAAAAGAGAGGCGTCGGGACTCGGGAGGGATGGGCAAGGGGTCAAAATGGGTAACTTTATGGGTCCATACAAGCGAGCGAGGGCAACCTGTTAACGCCTTTTTGTTAATTTATATTCAATATAATACACCAATAATGTCGTAACTAAGGTTATAAACGCTATTTTTTAAGATAGGAAGTGATTTAGCCATTTAGGATGTTCTAAGCTTGAGAACACATAATGAGACTTTTGACCCGTTTTACCCAGTCATTTAACACGTTTCCTCTTTAACTGATTCATAAAAATCTTACCCGTTTGACCCGTTCGAGATAAAATACAACCCAACGGGTCGAGATTTCCACCTCTAAATTTGTTTTTTGGAAACTTTTCTCGGGTTTAGTTAATGTCTTTCATTCATAGTAAAACATTTAGGTCCTTTTGTGTTATTACCTCTATAAATTGCACATTCTTGTTCAACGAAATATTTATGCATGATTGGTTTCTTTTTTGGGCTTTTAGATGGGTGTGATCATTGACTTTTTCTCTTCTTGTGCAGGAGGGGGAAGTTGAAGCTGTTGGGGTGGTTCATTCATATGAAGATGGCTTGCCGCCTGCATCTCATAAGACAATGCTGACTGCTCTTAATGTAAGGACTAAGGAGTATAATCTTCATCTCATGTCAATTTGACATTTCTTCTTTTCTTCTGTGTCAAGTGCATAGCAGTTATTCTCTTATAATCATTTAAATATATCATGATCGTAGTTTCTTTTATCATGTCATCATAATGGTGGCGGTGGAAAATCATTTCACTTGAAGTTGTTGGAATTTGTGATATGGATGGCTCTTAGACTGCAACTAACAATTAATGGTCTATTGACTGCGCCTATGGGTCTTTTCTATCCACCACTCTTGGTTCCAGATGTCTATCCTCCTCCACCTCGTACGTGGTGAGTAGAGTTATTTTATTTGATTTTTGTTATTATAATTTGAGAAAATTAATAGCCTCTATATTTTTTGTTTTTTTTAGGTTCAAAGATTATGAGGATATGCTAGAAGATAATTTGAATATCGACTTTGCCAGGAGAACAGATGTATCGGACAGCTTATACCCAGGCATCAGTAATCCGTTACAGATGTGGGATAATTATCCTTATATGCAGCCAAATCAACAGAAGAAAGAAGAAAAAATCGGCCTTGCAGAAGCCATTTCAAAGAGTATTCTTTCAGCAGGTACAACACTGGCACTGAAGATGGCAACTTTGTCCTGTTTACTGAATGGGTCGATTCGGGTTATGTAGATTTCTAACGTGTCAAAAGGTAGGATTAAAAGTAATAGCTACAAAGAAAACGGGTCAAAATTCTCATGAAGTTTATTTCTTAATGCATAAAACTTCCAAATCATCTTATTCATGGAAAGTATATTCTTATTAAAATGGTATTGATTTTGCCATCATTTTTCAGTCACTAATCGTTTTTACATAACACATACAGTAATATTTTTTGTTGGTGATTTTAGTGTCATCAATGGCCATTTTAGGTAATGATGATTTACTAGAGACCGATGAGATTTCATATTCGGCTCGGATACGAGTTAGGGAAGTGTGGAGTGCACACTCGTTGAGCTAATATGAACTCGACCATGACAGAAAAAGCGGGGGTCAAGGGGCAGCGCCCCTTGCGGGGTCAAAGGGCAGAGCCCCTAAACGACTTTTTATAAATATGTATTAACGATTTACCTTAATTTCCCGCCTAAACCCATCCAACATGTCGGTTGGTGAACAGTTGTAACTGTTGGGTATAACTACCTTCAAACTGTCAAAAAACTTCAGTTTTATAAACAGAATAGATCTGGTCTCATAAGACATACGAAAAACACATACAATTCCTCTAATATTCTTGATTTATGATTCTTGTGCCTAGAACACAAATTGCTATACTCTTTATATTATCCCGATAGAGATTTCGTGCAACCCAGGCATTGATAAGAGTCGAAATACTTTATACGGAAAGTGGACTTTTACACGATATAAACGAGTTATCCAGGATTATCACAATCACACACACCCCAATATCTAACAAGAGAAATGGTAAAAGTCTCGCAAAACATAATAGAAACACACATCACCTCAAAACCTTTGAGGTAGGGGGTATTTATAACTAATGTTTACAACCATAGGAGTCTCTTCCTCTCGCATCTATAAGCTCATTTCCCTCACATCTTTAGGAGGGAATATAGATTCGTATCAAATAACTTGCAAATTACATACACTACAATAATAAAGTTACATAGAAGACCCTTGTTATTATAGATTCACCCTTTGAACAATGATCCGGAGGCTTGGTAAAATGGAAAAGAAATTGAGCCATATTATTAGAGAGAATGTTGGTTTAACAACTGGTCTGGTTTCTGCGGTGGAGGATAGGTATGGAATTATTCATTTTCTTTCTCAAGACTTCATCAGTTTACTACCTTACGTGTAATGTTTTATTTGTTTTAGTTTTGAAAAACTTTTTTTTGTCCATATTAGTCAAGACCTCTATAGATTTTTGTCCATAATCTCGTGATGTAATGAGTAAAACACTTTCATCCTTTTTACATAAATTAATGAGGTATGTTGCTTGACTGCATTTTGCAGAGTACTGGCTGCGATTCCCCACACTGAAGCAATCGATTCTGTTGAGGTCAGTTTTTTCTTACACAAAAAAACAAGTGCGTAGTTGAGGTATAATAGCTTTTATGTGTTGTATTTAGAATAATTTGGTTACTGCTTCATGACAAACCTGTGTCTTGCAACATATATTTGCAATTTCACACATGTTGCACTATTAATGTGACAATTTCATGTGTACCAAAAAAGCATCCTATTTTGAAATTCATAATTATTTTAGGTTTCTTATCTGTAAAAAAACCTATAATATATTTTTCACGTCCTGAATTCCCTGTAACCATTTTTTCCTTTCACTCCTAAATTTAGATATTTTTCCTCTTAATGACAAAATACCCTTAAAATTGATCAAAGTATGTTTGTAATTTTTACCAAAATGCCCCCCCAAGATATAAAAGAAAAAAAAAACATACCAAAAAGTTATGTCCAATCTGTTATGGATTCTTATTCAATTTTTGGCTTCTCGAATAGGTATTGCAATCAAGAACCAACCCATTGTTGTGCATGAGCGATCGCGAAAGAGTCTATCTAGACTTTTTTTACTGTTTATATGCACATACTATTGGTGGTTGTTTTGTATTGACCCATTTTACTTAGGAATAAGCCGATTGTGTTATTATTATATCTCAGACGAGTCAATTATGTCGCATAAAATTTTTTACCTTAAAAATGGGAATGGTTAAATTCAGTATTTTAGTGTTGAAGTCACTCAAATTGTATTTTTTTTATTTCCTAGTAAAATCCCTGAAAATTGCTCCGAATATTTTAGATCATATTTGTAATAATGTAGTTGTAAATGCAAAATGAATCGTTTTAAACATAGACCAAAAACTATCCATGGTCAAGTGACCTGACCCACACTAAAAACATGACGTCTTTCAATGTCAACTCATCTCGATTCTTACCTGACTTGCTGCTATATCCACCTCTATCAGTTAAAACTGTACGTAGTCCCTACTGATAAATCGACTCATATCTGGTTCTTCAAGCCACCTAACCATTGTCCCTGATTTCGTGCAGATACTAGGCTTAACTCGAATATGCCGCAAGGCTATGGATACATAGAGAAGACTGGATACAAAATGGGATTCATATTGCAACAGGCACAAAATACAAGGACTCTTACTATCTGCAAGCTCAACCAATGTGTTACATAAATTCCTAGATTAGAAACATGTTACCTACACCAGTCACATCTTCTTTAACTAATTGTAAGATACAATGATTAGATTGGCATCGTAGTTGGATACTCACTGGTAAAAGAAGCAAACTAAGGTGTAGGTTTTTTAGCAAGTTAATCTAGTAGTTTGAAATCTGAATCATGTAAAACTACTTGTTTATTAAAGTTGAATCACATATAATTGTTTGGTTTTTTTGACTTTGTAGTTAATGGTATCGACTATATGGGTTGGATATGGAGTAGTACCGACGCACAATAAGAGTGGAAACATGAAACGAGTTTCATTTTTTCGACTTTAACATATTAAGCTGTCTATATAATTCTGAACTTTTTAGCTCAAATGAAAGGTTTTGTTGACGAAATGTGTTGTTAAAGACAACATTTTTGTAACTGGTTTTGTCCCACATCGCTGTGGGGTGAGAAGTTGGAAGAATGAGGGTGTGTATAAGAAGAGGGAGAGGGTGAAATTTGAAAATTAAAAGGGTCGGTTGGCTAAATATGCCACGCTTACTCATTAAATGGTGAGTGCTGTATGGCTATCAAGACGTATGGCCGACATAATTTGTGCAATCTCATAGGTTTGGCTCTCTTTGGCCGACCCTCCATCGTTTTTAGTTTAATTTCTTGGTAAAATAAGATCTGTATAATCTAATTGGATGCAATGTTTTAAATCGAAAGAGGTGTAGTAATCTAGTTAGCTGTGAGGTTCTTAGAAATAATACATAATGGCAAAGATTTGCAACCACCAAGATGTAATAATCTCAATATGGTATTATATAGACTGTTTTATGCAAATTCAGATTGCTGATTGTTATTTGGTTCGGTTTTAAGCAAATTCAGGTTGCTGATTTTTATTTGGTTCGGTTTTTTATTCTTTACCTCTTAACCCGAGTTTGGTACCTGCAATGTCGCCAAACTGCACCGGGTTTGGAGTTCTCTATGCGTTATAGGCACCACGCTATAGTTATAACCATGGACAGAGATAGGAAGGGGATCAGGGGCAAGTGCCCCCTTATCGAAAATAATTGTAGTGTAAACTTTTTAAAATATCTAGGTTTTTTGTAATTTTTCAATTTGTAGTGTAGTTTTTAAAAATTATCGAAATGTGCCTCTCCGAGTAAATTTTTTTGACTCCGCCCCTGGTTATACGCTTATACGCTCGTTTTCAATACTTTTTTCTTTTAATTTGAATCCAACAGCCAAATTTTTTTCAAATAACCTTCATTTTTCAATAAATACCCAATTATATTATACAAACAACCAAATATAATAAAAAATTTACCCAATTTTCTACATTTTCACATATGAAGATACATTTCTAAAGAGCATGGTGCTAAAAGCTCGTTTTTACCCGAGTTTGGTACCTATGACGTTGTCAAAGTGTGCCGGGTCTGGTGTTATCTGCGCGTTATAGACACCGCGTTATGGTTATAACGCTCGTTTTTCGTATTTTTTTTCTTTTAATTTGTACCCAACGGCCAAAAAATTTCTAAAAAAAACCTCATTTTTCAATAAATACTCACTTATATCAAACAACTAATACAATAAAAAAATTACCCATTTCATACTTTTTCACACACTCTTACCCACTTCATCCAAAATGAATAACCAAAACAGTGATTGGCTAATTAACAATGTATTCAACCCACTTGTTTTCGGTAATTCGAGTTTGCTACAACCAGCTACACCATTATTCGAAAATTCTAGTTATTCTACACACACAATTCTCAACTTTGCACAATATGCTTGCCAACATCAGTCATATTTCTCACAAGCAGCTTTCTTACAACTAAATTTCCAAACAATGCCCATTATACGAAAAATTCGATAATAATTCTCATCAAATGCCACAATTGTCACAATCGTCACAACCACAACAATCACCACCTAACTCACACCACATGAAACCGACCCTTCTCCACATCGAAAAGGAAAAGGAAGAAAGCCTAGAGCGAAAAAATCCAACATCGTACAAAACTTTTGAACTTAAGATGAAGAAAAACTTTTGGTGGAAACTTCAATGCAAATATCCGAGCTAAATGAGAAAAGGGATTCGAGCAAAAAATCGTTCCTAGCTTAGATTGTTTTATTTTATTTGTCGTATTGTATTCTATTTTCGTTGTAACTCGTACTTTTAATCCTATTTGAATTTTAGTTAAATGATATATGTTTGTTCTTAAATACTGAAAAAAATTAAAATTAAAATTGGGACACACGTGTAGTTATAACATGTTATAAATTGAGATAGTATTTTTCAAATTTGGTATTAT
This sequence comes from Tanacetum coccineum, assembly GCA_026074375.1. NCBI lineage: Eukaryota > Viridiplantae > Streptophyta > Magnoliopsida > Asterales > Asteraceae > Tanacetum > Tanacetum coccineum. The sequence continues at coordinate 10,926 of BQNB010007658.1, read as the reverse complement.
AAAAATGGATAAAGATCCTCTCATGTTCATTTGAACATGAGAGGTAATGTTATGCTTTAAGTGATTGTATAATCAAATATACAATCACTTAAAGCATAACATTACCTCTCATGTTCAAATGAGCATGAGATGATTTTTTTCCTATAAAAATGTATATGGTAAAAGACTATGTGACGAACAAATAACTTGCGGCTAACACAAGTTGCACCTAACCAGTGATGGATGTAGCCGGAAATCCAATGTGGTTTTTTAATTTGGTCAAGTTGAAAAAGAAAATCGGTCAACCAACCAATTTGTTAATTTTTTCGGATTTGTGCTATTTTTTGTGCTATTTGGAGTTTGGCTAAAACTATTTTATATTAAAAGCAGAGTAAATTGCATAAATCGTCCTTAAAGTTTGGTCAAATTGCATGTTTCGTCTCAAACGTTACGAAAATGCAAGGATCGTCCATGTGGAGAAACCTTTAGTGCAAATATCGTCCCTGACGATATTTGCACTAAAGGTTTCCCTAAATGTTTCCTCACAGGGACGATACTTGCACTAAAGGTTTCGCTACAAGGACGATCCTTGCACTTTCGTAACGTTTGGGACGAAACATGCAATTTTACCAAACTTTAGGGACGTTTTATGCAATTTACTCTTAAAAGCAAGATATTTTTTAAATATTTTTCTAGTTCTCAAATAATTTCTAAAGTGCTTCCCAAAAAATTTCTACATCACTTATAAAAATTTCATCGTCCAAAATAGTGCCCGAACACCGCCTTAGAGAGCCATGTACGCTGGCTGGTGGCCTTGGCGCCAAGCGTACCAGCCCTCCCCTTCCTTTAGCGCACGGTACCGGGTCTGGCGCCATGGCCTCTCGCGCCATGGTAACCAACCCACGTGGTTGCAATTTTTTTTGAATTATAAACGTTAGATAACGGCTAGTATCTGTTTTTTTCATAAAAAACCCATCTTTTTTCAAAATTTTACTCTATAAAAATCCTCTAAATACCTTCTTATTTTACCATATTTTACACATTCTTTCAATTTATTTTTTACTTCAATAATACTCAAATTTCTTTCAACTATGTATCCAAACAATCCTAACACCACCAATACCTACGATCCATACAATCCCGACACCACCAACACCTACGATCATTATAATGTTTATTTTCAAGACGATCGGGAGCGATATATTCGGGGTTAAATTATGATGCTTAGCCTCTTCAAAAGTACTTTTATTTCTTGTTTACGTACTATGTTTTTTATTTTTATGAAATCTTTTTTTTAATTAATGTAATGTTTTTTTAATGTAATGTGTTTTAATTTTAATGACGTTTATTTAAGTTATATTGTGTATTTTTTATTTTAAGTAAATGAAAAAAAATTGTTCCATGGCACCACATTTTCTGGTGCCAAAGAGTACGGCACAAAATATGGTGCCAAAATATTTCTGGTGACAAGAGACTTTTTGCTGACGTGGCATCACTTTTTAGCTTTGGCACGAAAGTACCCAGCACTCTTACACCGCTTATGCATAGATCCGCCTCCGCACCTAACACTCGTTGTAAACTTGCTCATAACATCTGCTTATGTCGAAAAAAGTCAATAAAACCTTCCTTATATCAATAGGTAATTACTACCCCGGTTCATAGGTACGGTTTTAAAACCTCGGCTTGTAGTTTAAATGGTAACTAAAATGTTTTCTTTTTTTCAGCTCACAATCGTTGAAATGGATTATTTCATGTTACACTGAATGTCAAAAGTATACAAATGATCATAAACTAACAATACAACGCTTTAAACATTCTTTAGGTACTACACTACTCCTTAATTTTAAACATTAGCTTGAGTAGGAATGAATATTTACCCTCCTTGATTGGATTTTCATATCCTCTCAAAAAAATTTATCTTCTACAAAAATTTCCTTTTAAATTTATAATTTGTTTTTATTATAAAACTACAAGAAAAGTACATAACATAAAATAAAAATTTTAAATATTAAAAAACAAACAATACAAAATATAAACTGATAAAACATGTATTGTTACGTTAAAAAAGTGTAAAAAAAGAGATAGCAAGGGTAAAATATGAGCCAAAAGATATACAAATATTCATGTGAATTTTTTTAAACATGTAACTATTACTTAATGACAACTTACTAAAAAGTGCATATTTTACAAATTTATAAAAGTTTGATAAAGTTTGCCACATAGTTATAGTTATCAAATGGAGACTTTGTTAAATGTTAAATGGCCTAGACCCTTTCGAAATATATTTAATTATTTATTAACTTGGTCCACATATGCGATGATGTCATGTCTAAAATGACATAAGTGCTTATGTCATAAGGCAATTATGTAAAAAAATAAGGATGATTGTACTATAAGCTTGTGTGTTGTATCAATCAAGGCTATAAATAGTCATGTATCTTGCCATTGTAAGACATCAAAATTTAAACTAATATGTGTGCGTTTCTTATACTTCTATCTCTACAATCTTCTCTGTACTTTTTAAGTTTCCAATATCTTCTTCTATAGTTCTTACAGGTCTTCTATAGATTTGCACAACTCCCTCCACTCTTAGTCTTCTATAGTTCTTAATAGTCTTTTATAGTTCTTGTCTTCTATAGATCTGCACAACTCCCCCTCCCCCCACCCTTTGAGGTGTGCCACCAATCTGGATGTGTAAGAAAGGGTGGGGGAGTTGTGCAGATCTATAAAAGATTTGTAAGAACTATAGAAGACTATTAAGAACTATAGAATACAATATTAGAAACTTAAGAAGTATATACAAAATTGTAGAGACAAGTATAAGAAACACACGTATATTACTTCAAATTTTAATGCCTTACAATGTTAAGATAGATAGCTATATATATAGAATACATTTCTTCCCATTTTGCCACATTAAATCAACATCAACTTATCCTCCGATCAAACCAAGATCCAAACTCCATCTTACCAAAATCTCAGATCATGTGCACTTTAGAGAAACGCAACAACATATTCACACTGACCCTAACAGGCCCAACAGACCACCGTCTCAACCCAAATCTCATCTCCTCCATCCGATCACTTCTCTCAGAAGCCAAGTCACAAGCCACTCCAGGCTCAGTCCTTGTTACAGTCGCTGAAGGCAGGTTTTTTCTAATGGGTTTGATCTTGCCTGGACTAAAAAGAACTCTGACGGGGCTCGAGCTGAGTCTGTTAATTTGCTCAGACAAATGTTGAAATTGTTTAAGGATTTGGTTGCTGATTTGGTTAACTTTCCTATGCCTACTATTGCTGCTGTCATGGGTAGCTTTTAGCCCAGTTTGGTTTAGGTCGGTTTTTAATTAAAGCTAAGAGAAATGATTTGGAGGACCAATGAATTTGCCTAGTTTCATGCCTAAATTTGTGTGTTACTATTTTATTGGTTTGTGTGACAGTCGCTCCTTGGCTGCAACTAACAGGATAATGGCACACAGTTTTAGGCATGAAATTAGGCACATTTTTTCTATCATTTCTTTAAAGCTAAATGTTTAAACAAAGTTGATCCTTTTTTTGTTGGTTATATGATTTATGCTTAAGGTTCACAAATTCATATTTTGTGGCTTACTTTATGGGTTTGCTAGCTTTTTATGATTGATGATTTAAAAGACAAAATATAAGTTCATAAATTGAAGAATAAACTGAAAATAATCACAAAAATAGCTTATAATTGAAATCATATAAGATCGTAAACCCGTAACAAACACCCCTCTAGTACTATGTCATAGTATTAACTAATGTGAATGTATACGATATCGTATAACATAATGAAATTGGTTTAACTAAATATGTATATGTTCAATTATTGATATCATATACATATTCGGTTCAATGGTTCCAACGATTTATATTTTCGTTCGATTCAACGGTTTCAACAATTTATATTTTTGTTCGACTCAAGGGTTCCAAAAATTCATATTTCCGTTCGGTTAACGATTCCAACTATTTAACGATTCACGTTCACGATTCAACATTTATATATCTCAACATGTAAATATAGCAATTTTCACAACTTTCTCATATTATTAAACAATCAAAACGTGTAGCAAATAATGATCATTTAAACAAGATTACACGATAGTATCTTTTCAGTAAAAAGTGCAATCCAATTTAAAAGCACATGAAAAGTCACCTCACAACCTCAATCTCATCAACTTTCATCCCCGTCCAAATAAATGCTCCTCTAAACGAACCAAAACGTACTCAAACCAAATAGCCTAAACAAAACTCACGGTGTCTTCACGTCTCGTTTTTCGTTCTAACTTGTTTTACTTTAGGGTTAAATAAAATTAACAGTTTGTGTCACGATATATATAAAGTTGTTCGGTTCTCCTTATACATCATAAGAAAATAACAATCTCAACCCACGACTATGAATTTATACCATCGGCCCTTATTCTTTTTATGTCTTATAATATACAGCTTTGCAAGTTTGTAAACCGAAGGTACATCTCAAGTTCATAATTTTGGGTTATTACATATTGGTTCTAATAAGCTAAAAATAAGCAAAGTGAAAGAGAGATAATTTGATATATGTGAAATCTTTCTCATTTGACATTGATGCAAATGAGGTGAAATGTTACAATATTTTTCATCCATTGGCAAAATAGCCTTGTTTTTACTTAGGCTTAATACCGATGAATTTAGACTCTCCTTAAGTATAGTATAATTTACAAGTTAGTCCTTAGACTTTTATAATTTATCCAAAACTTGTAAATTCTATCTTTACATTATATTTTATGTCAGTCTAGTCTGATTGAACGTGAAACACATTCATGAACGTCACCGTTTAGGGTCCGGTTGATATTTGTATTATATTATATTGTAGTATAGATTTTTTTTGTCCCTTTCATAGTTGTCGATTCAAAGAGACTTGTGTGTTTTTTCGTGTTGCTTTCTTATAGTAATTGCTCTGCTATTATGTTATGTGAGACACAAAGACAGGTTTAAAACAAGTTTTAGTCCAACATAATAACATTCAGTTTTTTTATTTTTAACTAAAAATTAGATAAAATCCACGTCTAGTTTTTTTTATATTCTTCGGTCTTTTTAGGAAATCAGTGATGTTAGTTAATTGAATAAATGATTACGTTAGGTACGATTTTGCCTGATTACGAGCGAAATCCAAATTAAATATCACTTGATGAATTTTATGATGTTTGTGTTTGTGAAACAAAATATGTGATTTAAGAAGATCAAGCTAATTGTTTAGAGAAGTAAGTTTTATTTTGTTTATCTATGAGTAAATACGTTTGTTACAGATGATAAAAATGTAAAATCTTACGGTGTCTTGCATATTTCATAGTTATAGGTTAAGTTATTTTATCAAACAACTATCAATTTTAGCATTTGGATTGACTAGAGTATAAAACACACATATAACCAACCCGAAAATTATAAAACCACCCTAACTAAACAAAGAAATTACAAAAGAACCACAATAACCGTCATCGTCAGCATGACGTCGACGGGTATTGCCCGTCGGATATTTTTGACCACCACATTTAACATCAAGAAACTCTTTTATTCAACTTCACCATCGTCTTCTTCACGATTTCCTAAACCTAACGATGCTTTTACTCAGAATATTCCAAACACGACTGTCACATCCATTTCTCATGCGGCAAAACAACCATGGATGAAACATTGTTATAGTCACATCAAAGAACACCGAAATCAATCTATGACATCAAGAACTATGTTGAAAAGGCTATTCTATGATGCCATGTATCTGAATTATGAAAAGGGGGAATATGATGGTAAGGCCATACCCATTGAGTCAATATCGGGGAATCAAGATCTTAAGGATAAGTATTTAAAAAACACAGGGTTAATGAAAAACGTCATACACTTTGCAGTCTTGGTTTTTCACTAGAACAACATGTCAAAATCTAAGCGGTTAAGTACTTGTAATTTTTTGAATGGTGTGTTGGACAACTGTCGTAAACTAGGTCCAGGTGTAGTTGAACGTGTTTAGAGTAACTTTCAGACCTGGTATCCATGGTTTGTACGTTGAGTGTACACTCACGATGATATACAGTTCTTACTCAATGCGTGACTGGCATGATATAGGTTGCTATTCTATGATGAGTTTATGTTTTAAATTGGGAGTGGATCCGGATCAAACCATGTATCGTGCCTTTGTTGATGGGTTTATTCATGGTAGTGACTAAAGAGGATCATGTGTGTTGTATCAAAGTCTGATGAGGTATCATCTTGCTGAGCCTTATATAGGGACATTTTCTATTATCGTAATTGGCCTGAGTAAATCCCTTTTGTTCACCGAGGCAAAAAGTTTATTACATTCCATTGAAAACAAAGATTTTCCTTCGGCTCACCTGTATTTACATATTTTTAAAGGGATGTTGATGGCTAACCAGCCTAAATTCATGTTGTCTTTGTTTATCAAAATGGCCTACAAAATAAACATCAGTGGCAACACAAAGTTCTATACTGATTTGGTTTTTGGCCTAATTAATCTGTCCTTGTATGATGTCGCCAATTCCATGATCGAGGAGATGGTTTATGACGTGGATTCCAGTGCAGTTTGTAGGTCCTAGGTTTTGGATCTGATTAGCCTTTATAAGACAATAGCTAACTTGAATAAATCCAAATCAACTATGTGAGAGACAATGACTATGAATACTATGTGTTAATGCGGAATCTTAACACAAGTACTAAGAATAACAATTGCAAACAAATTCGTATATTGCTATTGATATCTATTAGAATACTATTTCAATATCATACTAAACATTGTGCCATAGGGTTCCTTTTATACACCAAGGAAACCCTAATGGGCTTTACAAACGTGTGAAAGGATAATGCATATCCTTTCCTAAGATATCTCCTAAGATATCTCTAAGATAACTATTACTATTCTGTTACATAAACAGACTTAACTAAAATAGATTTAACTAAATACGACCAGTACTAACTATAGTACTGCTACTCTTCCAGTACTAACTTTAGTGACTTCGCCGGCATACAAAACATACACTAAGCCATAAGTAACATAATACTGTGTGCCAAGAACTAACTAATTTTAACTACTACCAGCAAAACTGTAATACTGACCGATAATTAGGTACTGAAACAATCTATTTCCCAATTAATCCTCCCCTAACTTGATCTTCACTTGTGAACTTCAAGTTTCTTTAAATGTCTTCAATTTGAACTTCCTGAGGATGTTGTAAAAAAAACTCTCGACTTAGTTCTTGACTCAATTCCTTCAAATCACCATCTTTTTTGACTTTGGCAGCAACTATTCGTTCAAATCTTTTCCAGCAATCCTTCATATCAGCAAACAATTGACTATAGTACATCAAATCATAGACAATCTCATCAATTCCAGGTGTGTTAACTCATTTGAGAGGGTTGAAATCATAGAAACTTTTAAAATGTATTTAAATGTCTCTTTACCAGTTAGCTATTTACTATGGAGTAGTCAGTCTTTGGCCACCAGAAGGTGCATGTCCATGGTCACTGAAAACCATATTTAACTCTCAGTACATAAACATTGGTGAGTTGAATACCAATGTGTTTTTTGGCAAACCATTAACTACAGCGCATAAACGGATATGAAATGCCTTACCTTTAGCCGTTTTGGCTCATGGCTAGCCAATCCTTGTTGGCCACCTAGAAAAGGTAAAATTCCATGGTGGATTGATTACCATATCAACTACTATGGTACAAATGACAACTTGGTGAGTTATGTAACATCCACTTTTTGGTAAATGTTTGATACCATATAATAATGGATTTGCATTGTCTTTACCAACAAGGCCATAAATCATTAATGGACTAGTTATGTTTTTTTCCACAATGCCTTTAACCACAATTCATCAAACTTGTGGGCTAGCCAACTCTTTAACTAACCAATATTGTTAGTTGATAACCATACAATTTTTGGCAATTGACAGCCCTTTAACGGATTTGAGAGGTCTTTACCAATATCCTTTTGCTCCCTGGACTAGCCAAGTGCCTTAGTCTGCTATACAAGTGGGACTGATCACCATTTGTTGTGTTAGTGCATATCACCTCCACAAAGTGGTTATTCTTCTCAACCCATCCTAGATTACCTAACTCATCAACCTTCACTACTATCCTAATACCAGCTTGCTTTTCCATCATTTATTCCAACATTTTGTAGCAATACCTCATCTGGTTTATCCTCCTTGAAGTTTTCTATCTAGCATATCTATGCCTAAATACCTCAGCAGATAAAGGATATTTTCTTTCAACTAGTATATATATATATCCATTGACTCCAAGTTCAAGCAGTGTACTCTGCAGGTATCATAGTATCTCCAACTTATGATCCTTTGTTGACCTAATAAACTCCAAACAGGATCTGTACTAAGGGGCGGCTAAAACATATTCTTTAAATATTCCTAAAATGTCTTCGCAAGCTCATCCTCTGGTCCATTCATACCATATCTATTCATAACAATCCTATATAATTCAGTAAGATCATCGCTAGTTATATCCTTCAGCATAGCTCCAAAATTTATGTACACTATATCAGTTCTATCTTCCCTAACAATTTGGTACACACTTTTCTCTCCTTGCTTGATTATCTTATAAGTAGCTATACTTGGGAGTTTTATAGCCACAGGAACAGGATGAATAGGAATATCTGTACCTGAAATAGGATCAGCATCTTTACTAGCTTCAGATTCATCTTCATCGGTCTTGTCAGAATGTAATCCATTCCTAGCTATCTGTTTCCTCCTCTTTCCAGCCTTCTTGGTAGACTCATCACCTTTTGCTTCATCACTCTTTAGTCTTTTTGAAGTCTTTGTTTGAAATTCTTCACCAAATCTTTTTAGACTATCTTTTGTAGCTTCAAAGTTTATAGGTGCAAAAGATTCAACCTGCTTCACCAGCTTATCAAATTCTTCTTTTACTTCTTTAAAACATAGGTTCTTCAGCTGAGACAACTTCCATGTCCCCTGATTTTCCAAGTAATTCATTATATATGTTCTCAGCTGTGATTGGGTCATCAGCTTATTTTGTTTAGCTCTTGCTCTTTCCTCTGCAAAGTGTTTCTTCTTTTGATTCACTAGTTCAACCATCTTCTTTGCAAAGTCTTCTCCTTGTAAGTCACTTCCTAGCATACTCTTTGACAACTCTGCATTAGTTTCAATCTTTGCTCTAATAAGATCCCAATCTTCATCCGTGTAATGTTGAGCTTCAAATTGAACTTTAGCTATTCTTTTCTTTTGTTGCTCATTTAATTCTTCTTCTTCTGCAAGTCTTTGTGCTAAGAGAGAATCCGAGTGTACTTGTTTAGCCTCTTCTTCTTTCTGTAAAGTATCTAATCTGATAGCTTCAGCAAGACTAGCTTCCTCCTGTAGAAGTTTTTCCTTAGTCTTCTTAGGAGCTTCTTCAATGATTATAGGAGCTTTTCCTTCTCTTTGGCCTTTATTAGGGGAAGAACTAGACTTTTTAGTACTGTTAGTACTAATTTATCAACTAACAGTACTAACTTTAATACTGCCAGTATTAACTCCTTCAGCATACCCAGTACTAACTTCTTCTTGAAAATCCAAACTAGTGACAACCTTCTTTCCCTTAGACTCTTTTCTTCTCTTATACCTCCTTCCCTTATCTATTGACTTTGGCTTTTGAGAAGCAACCCTGGAGAGAGTTTTAGCTGCTTCTAATGTAGTAGGACTTATGTCTTCAACTTGTTCCTCCCCTGAAGCATTGACAGTAGTCTTAGAAGGAGTAACCAGCCCTTGTACCAAAGAAACTAGAGGATCATCTTGACTTTTCCTCCCCTGAGCCTCAGGTTCTTCCTCTTCAGAGTCTGATAAGTCCACATTTCTTCTTTTCAAAATACCTTCCAACTTCTTCACCTTCTTGACCAACTTCACAATAGCACTCCCCATTGTCAGCTTGGTTTGCTTGAGATCCGTTTCCAGACTATCAATTCTTGTCACTAACTGAGGAACTAATCGAAGCAAATCATCCACAGTCATCTGTCCTTGGGCATGCTCTTGTGGGGGTGAGAAGTGTTGGTGTGCAGGAGATGGTTCCTCAAATGTGTGCTCCAAAGGTTCAGGGTCAGTTTCAGGGATAGGTGTAGGTGTAGGTGTAGGGATAGGAGCAGGTATAGGTGGTGGAGATTGTACTGGAGGTGAAGATGTAGATGGTACTGGAATTGTGGATGATGATGGTTGAGATTGAGCCACATCAGGATGTCCTTGACCTGCACTTGGATTAGTAGTAGCAACAAGCAGCATAGCAGGCAACAAAGGTCTTGGTGCCCCTCTAAAACCCCTTTTCATATTCCCAAAAATCTTTTTGGTCAGAGTCACAGCTAGATAAGGGTGTTTGTTTTCCGTTTGAATATCCAAAATCAGTTGCAGAAAACGAGGATACATCAAAAACTTTGTTTTGCTTTTCAAGTTTGCCACCATGCCATCAAAAATTAGTTTTGAAAAATTATAAACTCTGCCAGTGGATAGACAAATCAAAGCAGTAGCAATATTGCTACCAAATTGATCCCATCCACCACTTTTAGAGCTTATACAATGCAAAAGATGGTGGACTAAAAACCTCCATTGGGGTGTGAAAAAGCTTTTCCAAAAGGTGAAAGATCCGTCAGTAGGATACCCCATATGCCCCATCCCCTCAAAAATCTCATTATTTGGCAACATTGTAATCCCTGAAGCATCTACTAATTGAAGCTTATCTCTAATAGATGCCCCAGTGATTATATACCCAGTGGTATCAATAGTTGCATGTAAGTCTAGAGTCCCATCAGCAATAGTATTGGCAGTAGCAGTCTGCCAAAACTTTTTGACTAGGGTGATATGTGCAAAATACACATATCCGTTAATACCTAAAATGACCCAATTAAACCCAAAACAGACCAAAAATGGCAAAAATATGCTTGTA